>APFE030289809.1:116872-142645 GCA_000404065.3 Pinus taeda | reverse complement strand
AATAATTTAGAGACATGTAAAATTTAAAAGAGGGGACTAAGTCAAACAGACACATATTATAGAGGAGGAAGATTGCTTGCTTGACGTGTTGAGGTTTTTTTACTATTGGAGCAACACATTTTTTTAGGGTGGTTAAGTTGGGAAATATCTGGGTTGATCAACGCCTAAGGGAATCAAACCCCTTTGGCCATACTAGCACAGACTAACCCAAAGGGGGTGGAGGAGAATTGACCCTGCTACCTCAAGGCGGTACTTAACAATGGGGACTCTACTAGTTCAGATAACCCTTGGGGATACTATTGGAGCAACAATTAGCAGAAACAAATTACTTTCTTTCCATTGGGCTATGGAATCAAATAAAACTACATACTCACCAAAAGTTCAAAGGAGTAGCCATAGGGCCTTTAGATTAAATTATGGAATGGAGAGAAGGCCTTATTGAGCATGGATTGAGAAGCATTTAAGAATTTCTCAATGACACTTTCAAAAGAAAACATACACATTGTAAATACAGTCCAAATATGGTGCTCAAAAACATATCCTATTTTTCACATCTCTTATTTTACAATTAGATTTCAAATGCATAACATGAAGAAAATAATAGTGAAAACACAATTACAGTAGGAAAAACATCACCAATGTTTCATAACACAAGTATATTGTGAAGAGTCGTTTATTAATAGTGCTCCAACAACTTGGAAAAAGTACATTGCTTGATAGAAAATGTTACAATGTTGAGGAAACAACCTCAATACTTCGAATGAATGAAGTATTTAAACATAATTTACAAAAATTATTAAAATTAATACCTCACTCACATGGAATTCTATTATTAACTGAAACTAACATAAATGAAATAATGTGACCAAAAGATGTGAATCTAGGGAAGGGCGATCTAGACATCTTGCACTGCTTTGGTGGAGAACAGTTGCTCAGTGGCCACTATTTGGGTGTTGAGCTCGTATTTTTAATCCTAGAATTCACACAACTTATCCCACTACTCTTCATGTGGAATGCCAATATTTGTTACCTTGAGGTAGATCTCATGTACCTGAGAGAGCAAAAGTGGGTTTCACTATAAAAATGTGTTTTATCCCATGTTGGATAAAACTCATGTTGTTGATAGCTTGATAACATTCTCTCCTTGTCATAGTACCTTTGATGTGGGAAGACTTGGCTATATCCTGTGCAATGTCTTGAAGCTTCTTCATGTAATCTTCCATGGTCATCAATTTATCATTAATCATAATTAAAGAAGGGAGACATTTCTTGTTTAAAGCTTGTATTCTAGTGGAAAACATGTTAAATGTTACCTCCAAAGTGTGACATTTCTTTGTAAGCTCTAAAACGAAGTTCTTTGTTAGAAGCTTATTTACTTCCAAACCTATTTCTATTCTATCATCTACTTCCAAATCATCCAACTCATCTATTTTCAGAATTGAGAAACTTTATGATGTTGTTTGTTGTGGCACCCATTTCTCCCGATTCAGCATTGATAATGGAAATGGTTTGGTTGGATTTCTCCATCAATTCCTTGTGCTCAAATATAATATGGATACATGGCCAGATTTCATCTCTCTTTTCAACTATATTGTTCCACATAATTTCTTTAACCTCGGTTAACCTCAGCGAGTGTGTTGCGAGAGGACTGAGCTAACTTCTTCCATACCTCTATCTCTTTTTAAAAGTATCAGTCTTTGTATTGTGATCTTGTTACTTGAGCCTGCAATATTTTGATCTCTTTAGTCTCCAAAGACATGTTGTGCACTGCATTTGCCAACTGCAACAGGCCTTGTGCTTGTTGTAGAAGATGTAGTTGTAGGAATGGTTGTGATAGGGAGTGCTTCCAAAGGGACAACAACCATTTTGGTGCCTTTTCCATTTTATTTAATCATATTTTCCATCTTTGTCTCCATTTGCTTTTATGTTCTATGATGAGCTTCATCATGTTTGCCTTTTGTGTCTTTGTTTCTTCAATATCCTTGGCTAGAGTATCTTATGTAGCTGGTAATTTCAACTTCTTCCTTAATGTTGCTATGTCTGTATTCGTTTTCCTTACTAGCTCTTCTGAATCATCGATGTTTGTAGGGTCATAACCTACTTTGATAACCAAATCCTCGAGAACTTTGATCTTGGTGTCTTTGGCAAGTGCAGAGACCTCCTTCGTCTTTAGTTGTGATTGAACATTGTCTAATGTGACCTGCAATTTAGAAA
The DNA here is from genome assembly GCA_000404065.3 of Pinus taeda. Classification (NCBI taxonomy): domain Eukaryota; kingdom Viridiplantae; phylum Streptophyta; class Pinopsida; order Pinales; family Pinaceae; genus Pinus; species Pinus taeda. The sequence goes on along the minus strand of APFE030289809.1, from coordinate 140,431 downwards.
AACTAATAGTAGTGTTAGTGAAATTGGAAAAAATAATTTGTTGAGTCTACTTGTGCATCTCCATTTGGTCAATGGGATGTATGTCTTGTAGTGTAATTATGGCGTGGGTTGGGGAACATGTGCCTCCAGGAATGCCATTTGAATTTTACCTCTCTCTGAATTGAAGGCTAACAACAACCTGCTTTGAGAAATGGAAGTCTTATTTCGAGAACTGATTGTAGGTGTTGATTTTCGAGTTGTCATTCCTCATTTTAAACTTCTTAAAAATATCAAATACACTTTTCTCTGTCTCCTTTGTAGTATATTTGTTGGTATTCATAACCGGCTCTTGATCATGTGAATTTGTGGACGTAGTGGGAGAGAGTGTAGCTTGGTCACCTACTAATGAGGAAATAAGTGGCTTTCTCGTGGCAATAATGTTCTCCTCGTCTAAATCCTTGGTGGGGCTTAGGTTTGAACTAAGTTTGGCCTTCTTCCTATACATGATTTTGAATCCTTCACTGAAAATTTTAGCCCCTCAAAGGGACTATTCTTCTGTACTTCTCTTTGTTGTTTTCTCCTGCATGGTAGGATTCTGTACTATGGAGGATAACACGTGATCCTCTGCCTCTTGTAGGGTGCTTTTACAACATTGTAGCTGGTTTTTATACTTTTCTATCTCTAGTGTGGCTCTTTAAAAAATAAGAAGTCGACTTGTTTTCCAATCTTAACTTAGAAATGACCCCTAATGGATCATATGACCAGGTGAAACTAAGACTCAACTGCATTTCTTTTAGTATCTTATCTGCTTCTTCCCCTACTTCCATGTTGTTGCGAATTAAATGCCCTATTTGTGTTTTGATTTTGAATTGGGACTTCTTTTTCTCGATCAATTTCATGTAATTCTAGTGTATGTACATCTTTATTGATTGAAATATTTACGTAAAAATCATCAAGCTGTTTATTTACACTAACATATTCAACAATCTGATTTCGTACTTCAGAGTCTGAATATTGACTAATGTGATCTTCTACTTCAGAGTCTATGCTATTGTCTTCATGCTCCTCTTTATATTGCAAAATGTTTTCAAACTGCTTATCACTTCCAAATACCTGCCAATGTCTCATATTATCAGGTACAACAGGACGATGTTTAATCTTCACTATATATTGTTTGTTTATATGAGGCATTTGGCATGTGCTAGCTAAAAAGTCTAAGCCATTAGCCAACACATTGTGATTCCTTTGAATGAGAGAGAGATCATATTCTTCAAAAGTTCTTAAAAAGTCAAGGACAACATTCGTGTAGTTTCTGAACCTATGATGTTTTGCAGCATTTTCTCCCTTGATCTTTTTAATAATTAATTCAAAATATCCTTGAACAAAAATTCTTTTAGCACCTAATGGCTTTAATAATTGCAGTCCTTAAGAGAAGTATCTCATATTCTACTATATTATGGGTGCATTGAAAATTGAGTTTATAGTAATGACCTTCTACATGATCATCACTCAAATTTGCATCATTACTTTTATCCCCAATGTTTAATGCCTTCCTCGGTCCTTTATACATTCTCGTTGATTAATTCAGTTAAGGGGATTGAAATTTTCAGCTTGGCAAGTTCATTTTCTATATTGAATGGTGTTAGATTTTTAAGCATGTTTGAAAAATCAGATTTATCAACAACTATTTTTGTGGCTGGTTGAATTTGTTGGTTGGTAGAAGGTAGCTTAGTTGAGTATTTCTAGAAGAAGTATGAATTAGATTTTCCATAGTATCTTTTGTTAGTTTTTTTCCCAAAATTTTTGTGGCTTTCTTAGAGAGATTTTGTGTAATTATCTTGGGATCATAATCATAGTCCTTTTTGACAGGACTTTCTACATTCCTTTTACTTGCAATATCTTGATTTTTCTTGCTTCTAAGATTGTATTGCCTATATACTTCCATTATAGAATTTTCAAATCCTTGTTTGTATTCTTCTGCCTCTTGAGAATCCATTTCAGTTTGGGCTATAAAAAAAAGCTCCTGCTCCTCCTGAGTGAGGAACACTATTTCATCTTCATTTACCGCTAACAAATATATTTGATTGTATTACAAATATTCCACAATGTTCCCATCATCATCTATGTAATTTTCTTAAAAAGGAGTCTCAATCTGCTAATCTGGCCCCTTTTGTTCTCTTTTTTTAATTTGGGGAACATTTCTCCTAAACCTTTGGTTTCTAGTTTGAGGGAGATTTTGGTTTTCTCTTGCTTGATTTTGGTCATTGAGGTTCACTCTTTGCATCATTTGATTGACTACTCTCACTAGGTTATCAATCTTATGATCAGCTTCATCAACCTCTTGGAGATCAAGCACATCGCTCATCCTATCTATATATTGTTGAGCGGTATAAACACTAGTATTATCAAATATTACAATTTTGGAAGCATAATCTGTAGGCATAGCATTTAGTTGGCCTGGTAACACCAAGGGTGCATACCTTCCTACCATAACTGTCATGGTATATTGACTTGAGGATGGACCTAATGGAGGTGCAACTTTAATGACTACAGGGGCAGTAGGTATAGTAGTCTAAGAGATCACATGTTGAGAAGTTAAAACTATAGATTGAGTAGGACTAGGAGTTTGTAAATGTACAAATTGAGAAGATTGACTAGACAAAGAAGTTTTCACAATAGGTAAAGGAGTGAATTCATACTATTGAATAAAGGCTTCTTCTATAGCATGGTCCAACACTGAAACTACACCTTGTAATTTGTCAAATTGTTATAAAGATTCAAGATCAGGTTATGTCTCAAGGACTAGGGTTTGAGAAATATATGGTTGCAATATGGCCTTGTCTATGACAATTTGTTCTACAAAAGCCTTAGATTTGGATCTAAATAAGCTTTGCTAGAAATGTAAATCAAATTCTATATCTTGTAAAGTTTCAAATTTCGCTCGGAGAGAATTAGACCTTGACAAAGGAAAATTCTCAAGGCGAGAATTGACTCTAGACATGGTCTATTATTACCTTGACTCTCGGTAAAGCTTCTTTTTCTCAGCATTTTCTGGGGGTCATCTACAATTTTAGTATGGTTGGGATCAAGGTGAGATATAGTATAAATCCTTTTGGGAGTGAGGGCTATGACAAATCATCAAACAAAAATCAAAATCAAAATCAATGATAAAGTAGATATATACAAAATATCAACCTTAGATCAAGTTTTTCATAATGATATAACAATTTCTTATTGAAATACTGATTTTAAGCGAGGGAATAATAATGTTTTACATTAAAATGAATAATGTTTTACATTAAAATGTCTTCTTCTCCAGTATGGTCGTCACTATGTTATCACTCTGTATTTTTGAGGTTGTGGGAGTAAATATGTTGGACAACATCAAACTTCTTTTGAATGTTGTGATCTAGCCCTACTAGCTTAAGAGAGGGCTCTCTCTTTATGATTTAACCTCATTTTTTAGGTTAATTTTAGACTATTTATGATTGTGCTTGGATTTTTGTTTGAATTTGGTTGGTTGGTTGGTTGATCTGAAAAAAATTACTTTCTTTCAGTTGGGCTATGGAGTCAAATAAAACTAGATGCTGCACCAAAAGCTGAAAGGAGTAGCCAGAGGGAAAGATGGATAGATTTAATGGGTCTTTAGATTAAATTATGGAATAGAGAAAAGGTGTGATTCAACAGGGATTTAGAAGCATTTAAGAATTTCTCAATCATACTTTTGGAAGAAAACATTCAAATTGTAAATGTAGTCCAAATAGGGTGCTCAAAATCATATCCTATTTTTCACATCTCCTGTTTTACAAATAAATTTAAAATGCATAACATGAAGAAAATAACAATGAAAACACAACTACAATAGGAAAAACATCACGAGTATTTCATGGCACACGTATCGTGTGAAGATTCCTTTATTAATGGTGCTTGAGCAGTGTGGAAAAAGTGTAGTGCTTGATAGAAAAATGTTATAATGTTTAGTTACAAACCCTCAATACTTTGAATGAATGAAGTATTTAAACATAATTTACACGAAGGATTACAATTAATGCCTGAGTGAAATGGAATTCTATTATTAACTTAAACTGATAGAAATGAAATAATGTGACAAAAAAAAGGTGAATCTCAGGAAGCGATCTCAACATCTGGTACTGCTTTGGTGGAGAACAGTTGTTGAGCGGCCATTATTCAAGTGTTGCACTTAGGAAGCTCACTTGTCTTTTTAATCTTAGAATTCACACAACTTATCCCATTGATCTTCATCAGGAATATCAATATTTGTTACCTTGCGGTAGATCTCATATACATCGGTATACCAAGAAAAAGTGGGTTTCACTACAAAAATGTATTTTATCTCATGTTGGATAAAACTCATGTTGTTGATACCTTTATAAAATGCTCTCCCTGTAATAGTACCTTTGATGTGGGAAGACTTGGCTATATCCTTTGCAATATCTTGAAGCTTTTTCATGTAATCGTCCTTGGTCATCAATTTTTCATTGATCACAAGTAAAGAAGGCATATCTTTCTTGTTTAATGCTTCTATTCTAGTGGAAAACCCGTTGACTGCTACCTCCAAAGTGTGACATTCCTGTGTCACCTCTACAACCAAGTTCTTTGTTAGAAATTTCTTTACTTCCAGGATGGCTTTTGTTTTGTCATCTACTCCCAAATCATCGAGGTCATATCTATTTTTGAATTGAGAAACTTTATTATGTTGTTGGCTATGGAAGACATTTCTCCCAATTTAGCATTGATAGTGGAAATGGTTTTCTTGGCTTTCTCCATCCATTCCTTCTGTTCAAATATAATCTGGATATATGGCTAGATTTCATCTATCTCTTCAATAATATTTTTCCATATAATTTCTTTAACATGGGCCAATGTGTGGTCAATAGAGGACTGATTTGTTGATTTCTTCCATACCTCTATCTAGTTTTGAGCTCTCTGTAGCTCTGGTGCATGAAAAGTATTAGTATTTGTATTGTGATATTGTAGAGGATTGACTTGATCCTGCAATATTTTGATCTCTTTAGTCTGGAGAGAGATGTTATACACTGCATTTTTCAACTGATCTGTAGTAGCACCTCTCTATTACCGGGAATAGTGTCCACTCGGAGCTGCTATTCCCATTAAGACTGGTAGCTATCTTAGAAACAAACAAGTAAAGTCTACTTTTTCCTTTATGAAAATAGATAAGAGTGGAACAAAGGACACCAACCTTAGTCTTGCGGTTGGTTTCCTTGCTTGATTCCTCTACTTCTTGATAGGTCTTTGTTGCTTCTTCTTCATCTGCCCAGCTTCAAAGAGCACCTGTGGAATCAAATCAGCATACTACTATCAAATAGAAAAGATCTATATTCATAAATAACACAGGACGAGATATGTATTAACCATATAAATGCATATACATTCAAACATACGAGAATATGGAGGAAAAATTGAATAGATTTATTAATATCAACAAAAGCAGGAGGATTACAACCATATGTTTTGACCCAGCATCATTCTCCAACAAGAAAGCCCTTCTTCACCTCAAGTAAATCTTAGATCACCCAACACTATGAAGTTTCACTAGAAAACCAACAACACTTCTCTACAAGATACAAGATTCCAACCTCTCGATCTCTGTGATGAGGAGTACATATATAGATGATTGCAGGGGGGTGAGTCATCTTCTAGGTTTTGATTAGTGTCCTCTCTCTGATAGTTCTTGATTCAACTTAGAGACTGATGATCTCTTACTCATCCCTGGTTGAAAACAGAAAGGCAAGTGTGAGAGGGGAAGCTTCTGGAAGATTCCATGATCTTCCACCTCGCAAATTGTCCCTGCCATTTGTCCATTCTTGCCATTGCATCCTACAGAGGGGCCATTCAGTATGCATCGCACCCTTTACACTGGGAAGGTGATATGCATCGCACCCTCTGCAATGGTTATTCAGTATGGTCTAGTTTTGACCATTTCTGAGCAGTTTTTGGTGGAGAACTTCTGGGAGATGATGTAATCAGCTAACCTTGTTCCTTTAGGTAGTGAAGAAACACATTTAGGGACTTAGGAGCCCTTAGTTTATGGACATTTATGATTGGGGTTGCAATGCCCAAAAATGTCTATAACATTTGCCCCCTAAAGCATGAGGTCGTTAATCTTTTGATGTCGGGTGAAATGCTTTACCATGAGGATCTGAAGTTTTTTCTAGCTGGGAGGCTACCTGTAATAACATAAAATACAATACATTATCTTCATAATATTTTTCATGATCTAGCTGAGGCGAGTATTCCCATGCTCATCTTTATAAATTCATTTTCATGTACAGAGGACAGAAAATTGTCTGTGTGGCAGACTAATGATTCAGACTCATCATCCTTTGATTTGGATGATCATCTGTTCGGCAATGATGTACATTTTATGTCTTTATATTCATAAATATATTGCAGCGTGTATGGATGAAACTAGATCCGAGGTCTTCAAAATTCGTTCAATATTCACTCGGAGTACAAGTCGATCCATGTGAAAAATGTTCTAGAGTCGAACATGGAAAGACATTTCCTGATTACCAACCAATGATGTAAGCTGTTAACAGGCGCGAGAGGAATCACCAATAATGCCAATGACCCTCAAGGTACTACAGTACAATTTGCGCGTTGTGAAAAAGGACTTGGCATCAAACACCATGAAAAATCTCTCGGTTGAAGGCCATTAATGTAAACCTATCGCCGAAAGTGAGAAACTTGCCATTGAGGCATGAAAGCTTCAAAGTACTGAAAGGGTTGTTCCTAGGTCGACTTCTTGGATAATGAGCTGATGTTGACAAGAAGTGACCCGTCGTAGGAGGGCCTTAATGAATCCCACATCTACGACATGGAATGAAGAAAATGATTTTGAAGGTGAAAATGATCTAATGATACAGTGTTCAGGGTGGCGGTCATGAAAGAATGGAGCGTGAATGTATTGTAGTGGGTGAGACACAGGTGAATTCTCTGAATGACTTCTCTTGGACATAGCAGCGACACTGATGATGGATTGGTATTGTTAACCCCAAAGATGGATGGTGTGACAGACCAATGGTGATGTGACTAGTGAACGGAACAACCCAAGCTGGCTCGGATGCGGAGAGAAAGTGTCATGTTCAAGATTGACTTGCTACCAATAAAGTTTTTTCCCAATTTTCCCCAGTGATTGCTGACGAGTACCTCTTAATTTTTTTCAAGCTTGAGGAGGATAACATATGCTTGTTCTATAATCCACCCTTCGGGCGAACCTGTCGCTATATTTTAATGAGCCTAGCAACAGTGAAACTCGTTCTTGTCCATTTGGACGAGTTTGTTGCTATTCAGTTTTAATGAGTTTAACAACAAAGATAACTCGGTCCTTTTCAGTTTTAGAGATTCTGAAAGGGATGGAAAGGAAACTCCAAAGATTCTTTTTCGTCATATAATCCCTTAACTCCGAAAAAGAATAAAATAATACGAAAGGGATGAATTTTCGATAGTTTTAATGAGCCGAACAAGACAAGCACTCGATATTTTTGTGTAATAATCCCTCATTTCCAAAAAGATGAAAATATAGATGAGGGATAGCACTTCCAATGACTTTAACGAGCCGGAGAGGCTAATCGCTCGACAATCTTTTCATATTTTACGAGTCAATTGAAAATAGCTTAAAGGAGACTCATTTTTCGAGGAACGAGTGATGATTTCGGGTAGCAGTTGATTCCAGGTAAGGTTTGGAATTTTCCAATCATGGTAGTGTCACGAGGATGGCTAATAGAATCGCTCTTCACAGATGTTCCTTGAAAGGGTAAACAATCAAATGGAGGTGAATGATTGGCTAAAAAATAGAGTGGATGTGATGATGAGAACATGACCAAGGCTGAAAAGCTCACGATAAGGGATTCACAATGGTTATTTACTGGAAAATTGGTTCTTTTTTTAATGAGCTTAAACTCTGGGGGAAACACTTGCTCATTTCTTATGTTTATTTTTTAACGAGCTTGAATTCCACATTAAAACTGCTCGTGATAATGGTCATTGATTCCTTGATTCACCATTAGCATTTTGTTCATTCAAATATTTTACCACCTGTTCATTTGCTTCATCAAACCGATTAGAAATGAAAACATATGCTTGATAAATGAGTTAAGAACACTAATATCTTAATTGAATTACATGAATATCCCCCCTGATTTTCACTAGCTGATTCCGGGAGAGTCTGTGGACGATGCTTGATGCTCTCTGGTCTAGGTATGAGCTAAACTTGTGCTCTTCAATTCCATTCTTTTCTTTTCGAATTCTGAGCTTGTTTCCTTTCTTTGTTTAGCCTCTAGGGTTTGAACAGCTCGCCCTAGCTCCACCGCACCCTTCCTTAATCAAAAGGTGCGATCCATACTAGCCTTCTCAATGACTAGTCCATATGCATCACTCCCACTACACTTGCTGGGGTGCGATGGGTGCAAGGAGGAAAATTTTTGCACAACTTTCTCATATATGTTTGCCTGTTTTTTGCCAAATCAAGTTGCTAGCTCTTCTCTTGTTTGTTTTTCAGAGATTCATCAGAGCAAAATTGTTGTTACATGGTGAGAACGCGAGCATGAAGAAGAGGACTGGTTGCTTTACATGATCCGGGCACGGTAGCTGCATTGCAGAATTGTGGCTTGTTCAAGTTTTTTCGTATCTCTAGCATGAGGCAAAAAATCAACTTGTTGCAATATTTCCTCAAGGCTTGGGATCCTATCGACTAGGTGTTCCAAATTAGGGGCAAATCAATCCCCTTGACTGTCGTGGACATCAATTTTTTGACCGGTTTATCGAGGCGTGGTGCCGCTCTCTCATTATCAGGTTCTGCCCACGGGGGCGAGTCCATGAGGGAGTATATTCGACGACACTGCAAAGAGGGATCTCAGCCGAGTACGGACGACAAGATCAGTATCTGAGATGTCACTGACCGGCCCTTAAGGACCATTCTGTTCACTTTCGCTAGATTCGCTGGTAGTTCTGCTCTTCACATAGCTAACAGGTCTTACATGCAGTATGCTTTGGAATGCCTTGAACCGAATATGTTCAACTGGTGTGACGCAATACTCTCTATGATGAAAGAACAACTAACCAAGGTGAAAAGTGGAAGATCCAAGAATTTTGGCTATGGTTCTATTTTGACCGCTTTCACTTTGGAGAGTATCTCGTTGATGCAACCACAATACATCTCACTTGGCCTACCTCCACCGACTGATCCACAGATGCAAAGATTGGTTGACCTCATGTCTCAAAATGCTAGCCAACCTTAGATTTCCTTTTCTGATACTTTCTTCGAGTGGTTTGATCATCAGCAGATGGTTTACGCCAAGTTTCCATATGCTGGCATGGATTTCCGGGGTGACCCGGATTTAGTGCTGCTGGCGAGCAAGCAGTGGGGTGTTATGGGTAAATATTCTTACCATATATTTTTTTATTGTTCTTATAATGTTATTCTGCTTTCTTGACCAAGACTAATCAAAACTCATGTGCTCATGTAGATATTGGACCAGTTCGACTGGCAGTATGCCGCAGAGACCCAACGGCTGCTCCAGCAGGAGAGGCTGTTGGGAGGGCCATCCTTCGTGACCTTGACGTGGTCGAGACTCTTTCAACACTACAGGACTAGATACAGGGTCTCACCATTGGTATCCCAGATGTGAAGACTGACGAACTCACTATGCAGTTGCAACAACATACTACTAGAGTGTCGAGTCGATGGACTAGGCTTTTACGCATGATTGCACAGGCGGTGACTTGTTATCACTAGCATCATTAGACTAGGGTGCCCCCTAGCATTTCGAGTTTTGGGTCACTTAACCAATTTCTTCTTGGTTACAGAAAATTATGTATAAACTATAAATAGTTATCTATATATTTTTGATTTTCGGAGCTTTATTTTGGTTAAGTTACATGATCCTGCTGCATATATTGATGTGATGCTTCTTTTTTATGAATGTCGCAAATGTCTATCTAACACATAATTTGCCAATGAGTTTGTCAATGTGTTTAAAATTCTAGAAATATGTTGATATTGAATGAAATCGAACTGTCTTTCCGAAATCCTGACTCGTAGGAACATGCGATAGATGGATGGATTTCGTACGGAATAGATGCCGATGAGTTGTAGAATGATGAGTTGTGAGTCTAGCCTAACGACAAGTCAGCATATGCCTCGTGTGATGGAATCAGACAGGAGTTCTATAAACATGTTGTATTCAACGATATTGTTCATTGACTAACCAATACATACCCCTATAAGACTTACTAACTCGCCGTTGGGATCGAAAATGGCCCATGCTATAGAAGACAGGTTCTACGAACTACGACTCGCTCCATCCGCATATCCAACAAATGATTCCAATAGGTTTGACATCTGCAATGAATGCAAAAAAGTGGATTACCTAACCAAGATAATTACTCTTAGCAAAAACAAAAAATGTAACAAAAGCATAAGGATTACTATGTGGAATTAAGCATAGTAACGTTTGAGATACAACCCATTACGAGGTTATGCTAGTGGAATCCCATCATAGTCCATCAACGCGTAGGATCCTTTTGCTAATACATGCTTAACAATATAAGGACCCGTCCATAACGATTTGAATTTCCCTGCTCCCAACTTATCGGATTCCTAGTCGTAAAGTAAGACCAGGTCATCTTCTTAGAAGACGCGAGGTTTGACATTTTTGTCGAACTATGCTTTGACTCGTTTCTTATGAGCTTTGTTAGCCGAAGCTGTATCATTACGGGTTTCATCTAATTTGATTAGTTCCAAGAAATGAGCCTCTTCTTCTTAGGTTCCGGGGAGAAGGTCGACTGCGAGTTTGAGGAACGAGATTTCACATTGAACTGGTAAGATTACTTCGAGACCATACACAAGTTGAAAAGGTATAAACTCGATTGCATTTCTCACTGATGTCCAGTATGCACACAAGGCCGAGTATAGGATCAGGTGCCAACTCCATTTATGGACTCCGATCATCCTTTGCAACATGCGCTTCACGACCTTGTTGATTGCCTCAACCTGTCCATTAGCTTGCGGATAGTACGGAGTAGAGTTGTCGTGGGACAGTCCTAATTTGGTAGCCAACTCAACCATCACGTGATTGTGAAAATGTGATCCATGATTTGTGAGTATGGCTTGTGGAACGCCAAATCTAGAGACTACGTGATTAAAAAAGAAAAGGGCAGTCGTTTCGCCACTATTGTTTAATGTAGGCATCACCTCGGTCCATTTAGTAAAATATTCTACCGCCACTATGATATACCCATGCCCCTCAGATGAGGTGGGGTTACATGTCATGAAATCGATGCCCCATTTGGCAAATGGCCCAACAGCAACTACTTTTTACAACGATGCGGGTGGTCTTTTGGTTTTGGTATCAAACATTTGGCAAGCATGGCAGCTTCTAACTGTGGTTATGCAATCTTTGAACATTGTTGGCCAGAAGTATCCTGCTCGCAATTTTTTTTTGTGCCGTAGCATAACCAGATCGATGCCCCCCACATGCGCCTGAATGACAATCATTCAGGACTTTTTCGGCCTCCTCATGGGTGAGGCACCTTCGTAGAACTGTATCGATACTGCGACGGCAAAGAGTATCACCGACGATCACGTAGTCTTTCTCTTGGTATCGAATACGTCGTTGTTCGGAGCGTGAGGTATTAGACCTATATGTTTGTGTCTAGAGATAGATGATTACATCTTCGTACCATGGATTGCTTGAAGATATCAGAAACAAATTTTCATCGACGATTGCTTCTTCGAATGTTGCATCGTTGGATGATGATGGGAGATCACATAGTAACCCCACTAATACCAGGGCTTTCTTTGATTTGGATTTTTTGAATTCTAGATCAAACTCTTGTAAAATCACTATCCATTTTCAATATTTGCCCTCGAGCAACTGTCGCGACAATGTATAAGTCATGGGGTTGCAATCTGATAAAATGGTAGTTTTTCTTAAGAGGATGTAGTGTAGAAATCTCTGTATCGCTTGAACAACTGCTAGGGCTAGCTTTTCAACATAGGAGTATTTCATTTCCATATCATTTAAGTTTTAGCTTAAATAATATATAGGATTTTCAATTCCATTATCCTCTTGAACTAAAACCATTGCTATGGTTGTATCTGCTACAGCCAGATACAGGTTAAAGTCTTTTTGATAATCAGGAGCATACATTAATGACGCTTTTATTAGAGATTTCTTTAAAGCATCAAAGGAAGCTTGCGCAACCCGATCCCAAATGAAGGGTACTTCTTTTTTCAATAGATAAGTATAACCTTTAGCTAGTTCGGCGTAATTTGGAATGAACCTCCTAAGGAAGTTTGCTTTCCGCTGGAGTTTCTGAATCTGAAGCAAGTTTGAAGGTGGAGGCAAATCAATGATTGCCTGAACCTTACATGTGTCGAGACGAATCCCATCCTTTGAGACCACAAAGCCAAGTAAACGACCAGAACTGACACAAAACACACATTGTTTCCAATTGAGTCGTATCTTGTAGTGTCGGCAACGTAGAAATATCGCTCTCAAATGTCGCGGATGATCGGTTCGCTTTTGCAAATGAGCTAGAAGATCGTCGAGATATGGTTGAACGATGTTCTTGATGTCATGGAAAGCATAGTTCATTGCTCTCTGAAAAGTTGCCCCTGCGTTCTTTAAACCAAAGGGTAGCTTGCGATATGCGAACGTGCCCCATGGACAAATAAATGCAGTCTTTGAATGGTCTTGTGGGCAGATATTTATTTGATTATACGAGGAAAATCCATCCATAAATGAAAATATTTCACATCTGGCACATTCGTCAATTATCTGGTCAATAAAGGGTGTAGGGTAGTTGTCTTTTAAACAAGCTTGATTTACATCCCTATAATCGATGCACACTCTAATAATTCCTTGTTTCTTCCTTACAGGAACAATATTCGATACCCAATTGATCAGAGGAACCGGGTAAATAAAACCAGCATGGAGGAGTTTTTCAACTTCTGCCTTAATGGCAACGACTTTCTTGGGGTGCACCTTCCGTAGCCATTGTTGTACTGGTTTGACATCTAGATACATCTTAATTTCATGTTCAACTATGTTCGAGTCAATACCTAGCATTTCATCATATGACCAAGCAAAGACATCTCTAAACTCGTGAAAGAGAGCACTATATATTTCCAGTTCTGGAGAAGAACAAGATTTGTCGACATGAATATTCTCTACAACATCTGTTTTGGTTGAGATTTTTATGGTGGTAGTCTCTTCAATATTGGATAGGTTTCTCTTGGAATCCACCATATTTATAATATTCGTCAGAAAGTCAAATACTGAAGGATGGTCTAGGTTGTTGGAATTATCTTCTTTCTAGTTCAGAAGATGGGAACGATGGTGGTAATCGTCCGATGGTGCCCCGTCAATCATCATCGATTGAGTGATTCCTTCAGCTGTAGAGTGTACTTGTGACCAAGGATTTGAAGGGGTGCCATATTCCTTAGACCTATCTATCCAAATGCTTGATGAGCATTGATACAGGTTTGCCTCCCATGCTGAAAACATTGATTGCTATAATATTTCTAGTGGGGTTAGAGGTAATACCTGCAGATTATCCATTTTAACATAATTTTCTGACATCTTTTGAAGCAAAGGGATGTTATGATCATGTTCACCCCTAGAGGGTGTGAGCTCCTTAGTTTTGTCGAAGACCCATAAGTGCTGATATAATACCTATTTCATATCGGGTTGAATGGGAGGAGGAGTGGATATAAGGGGATGAGTGGAATTAAATTGTGCTACTATCCCATGATTTCCTATTTCTAAAAACTTCTCCATTCGATGTGAGATGATGATAGTAGGAGCACCTGCCCTAATTTCTCGCAGTGTATGTTTGGTTATTTTGCTTAAAGATCATATAGAACTCCTAGAAGCCCATTGTGATAGGGAAACTAAGAGAACCTTCCTTGACTGGAGGTCCACCTTGGTAAAAAATTAGCAACCATGCAGTCCATTAACCATATCATTGACTACTAGGATAGGAAATTTGTACTTGATGGTGAGCTTCTCAAGGGCCCTAAAGTCTAGACACATTCACCATTGAATGTCTTTCTTCAGAACCATGAGCACTAGAGATGGATAAGAGTTGGTGTTGGGATTAATAACACCAACATTGAGGAATTCCTTAATGCTTTTTCAATTTCATTATTTTGGGAAAAAGGATGTCGATAGGGGTAGAGATTTTCCGTTTGGGTACCTAGAAGAAAAGGGATTTTATGATCATGTTCGCCCCTAGAGGGTGGGAGATCCTTAGGTTTGTCTAACACCCACAGGTGGTGATATAATACCTATTTCAAATCGAGATGAATGGGAGGAGGAGTGGATATAAGGGAATGAATGGAATTAAATTGTGCTACTATTCCATGATGGATTTTTTTTAAACTTCTCCATTTGATGTGAGATGATGATAGTAAGAGGACATGCCTTGAGTTATCCTAGTCTATGAGTGTGGTCATTTTGCTTAAAGATCATATAGAAGTCCTAGAATTCCATTGTGATAGGGAAACATTTGTGCCACCATTCGACACCAAGGACAATGTTGCAACCACCCATTTCAATGGAAAACATCTCAGTTTTGGAGTGATAATCACGCATTTGAAGCTTAATATTTTCACAGTATCCTTCAAATTTCATGGTCCCCCCATCAGTAATAAGGACTTGGATATTAGGTACCACCCTCACAAAATAATGAACCTCTTATGCTACTCTCTTATGGAAAATGTTATTTGTGTTGCCACTATCAATAAGCACCACTATTTGCCGATGTTTAATAAAACCTCATATTTTGAGAGTTTGGGGAGAAAAGATGTTAGCCATGGCATGGAGTGAGATGATTGTCTCATCTCGTGTAGCTAGATTATTAGTGTCGAAGTTAGTTAGGGGGTCATCCTCTTCCTCCTAAGTCACTTTAGTGTATGGAGCTTCATTAATGGAACTGTTTTCAGTAACATCAATTTAAAAGAATTTTGGTTCCTCGCATTTATGTCCCGAAGAGTATTTTTCATCAAAATAATGGCAAATTCCTTGTTTCCGTCTTTCAGACATTTTTGTCGAAGACACTTTTTGAACCTTAAATGTTTGGGTGTGTCCCATAGCTGAGGTGGGATGTGCCCATGTGATGAAATTTGTACGATTGGATTGGACATTTAAATCCACTTCTACCTCTAAGGCCTTGTTGAATGCTTCCAACCAAGTAGTTGGGTGATGCATTCGGACATGGGCTTGGATAGCTTCCTCAAAGCCACTGATGGAACATTCCAAGTAAAAGGCTTCTCCTAGTCCAAGTAAAGAGCTCCCACATTTATTTTAGTGTCATATTCCCAGATATTGTTAAGGAAAAAATATTGTTCCTTTTATGTCACCCATACCGCCTCGTTAGATCCATCAATTTTGTACATGTCTAGCTTGGGTGTCCGGTGACTAAAATATTGGTGACCTCCATGGAAATGAATTTCATGGCTCAATTATCCTTCTACATGTGCATGAACACTATGTTATTTCCTTATGGGTTCATGAGATATAGTGGATCTGACCTGTACATATATGATAAAGCAAATATACCCAGAAATAACAAGAGATAAATAGATAAACTTGATATCTTTATTAATATCAACCCTTGAGGTAGGGTGACACCATACAATCACTCCTTAATGAAGGAGAACAATCCACAAGAAATATGCTTTTAAATACAATAATCCTTGACATCTCTTAGTGGGGAGTCTCTAACGTCTATATATGTTTCATACATAAAATACCATGGGTCATTACCATGGGTCTGTCAATACCATGTATCTAATACAATGGGCTTCCTAACTACTTTTGGTTCCTTACATGATGGAGGTTAACCACTTTATTTATTAACTATGGCCCATCACATTATTACATTATTCCCTTGGGTACCTCCCTCTGTACCCTATAATATCCCCCTAGGTATACTACATTCCACCCCCCTTAGACATGTTTCATCCCCAAAACATATGAAGAACACAAATAATAAGATCTACTCAAAAGAGTAGTCCACTAGTACGATGCACGTGCATCTAGCCATCCTAGAGACAGGTGATTACTCAATCTATCCCGTGCCTTGCTCACTTGAGCCAGGAGTTGATCCTGGCAGTTCCTCTATGTTGATGTGATGTGGTTGGATCTTTGCACCTCTCTATCTATCGTGTAGGGGTTGTTGTCCTTGTGGCTAATTTGTTGCCATATTTTTGGTTTTTATATGGTTCGCAAGCCTTGGTTAATCCACCTTACATTCCTTAGGCTAGACCTTATGTTCATCTTGGTTAATCTACTATTCTTGGTGGATATGGCTAGATCCAATTCGGGAACTATCAATACCCTCAAGGAATAACCCTAGGAATTGTCTAGCTACCCTTGTAGCAACAACGAAAACCATCGGAGGAGCAAGGGAAACCTTCGCAGCAGCAAGGGAAACCATTACAACAACAAGGGAAACTATTACAACTGCAAGGGAAACCTTTTTCGCAGTCGCAGTAACCTTTGCAGCTGCAAACTCACTTTGTTCAACAATCCTCCCAACCTTTGTCCTCGCAAGGGAAACCTTTGTAGTAGCAAGGTCAACCTTTACAACAGCAAAGCCAACCTTTGTAGCAACAAGGTCAGCCTTGGTAGCAACAAGCTTTATATGTGTATCAACAAGGTTAGCCCTTGCAAGGTCAAGGTCAACCCCTGCAGTAGCATGGCCAATCTCCCTACATCAAGGATCAAGAGGTCTAGTAGCCTTATAATATGTACACCACGTACAATTCTTATAAGCGGCCTATGACAGGGAAGTATCATGGGAAAGCATTGCAACAACAAGGGCAAATATTAAAACTGCAGGGGAAACCTTTTCCGTAGTCACAACAACTTTTGCAGCTGCAAACTCAGTTTGTTGAACAGTTCTCGCAACCTTTTCCCTCACAAGGCCAACCTTTGCGGCAGCAAGGTGAACCTTTACAACAGAAAAGTCAACTTTTACAACAACAAGGTCAGCCTTGGAAGAAACAAGCTTTATATGTGTATCAGCAAGGCTAGCCCTTTCAAGGTCAAGGTCAACCCCTGTAGCAGCATGGCCAATCTCCCTACATCTAGGATCAATAGGTCTAGCAACCTTATAATATGTACACCATGTACAATGCTTATGAGAAGCCTATGATAGGGAAGTATCAAGTGTACCCTAGACCTACGGTGATTTCAGCTCTCTCGCCATGGATTTCCTCACTCATTTCTAATTGTCAGTTCGGTATGAAACTAACACTCATTTTCTTACGTCCCTTAACAAAGAAACCATGACCCACATTTTTGATCATATCCATGAATGTAGACTTCAGCGTCGCCTCATCAAGTTTGAGATTATTGATGAGTTGTTGACCGAAAGGTTCACGAAATCATTTGTCAAAAAAAATTCTAAAGACATAACTATGGGTGGATGTGTTACTGAAGACAATGCTATCACCCATGCGTAGTATTTAAACTTGGTCTATTCACAATCTGGAATATTGTATGAGATGTTAGCTAATTCTTTGAGACCATCATTAGGTCTGAAAACAGTAAAGTCGCTGAATACACCACTTGACAATTTTATATTCCATGTCTTAGACTTGCGTGAAACCGTCTTCGAAGTAGACATATGTCTCGAACACTAGTTCCAATAATCCGTCCAACAATTTATCCAGTCCTGGCAAAACCTCTAAGGTACATGTTGTCCATTCTACCACAGTAGATAACACCTCTAAGGGTAAAAACAAGGGCAAAGGTAAGGCTGAAGTCGATGCCCAAAAACAGGACCCTCCTAAATCCTTTGTTGATGATGCTTCTAGAAGAAAGCCGAAATATCCTTGCCTCATCTGTGAGGAGTATCATTACACTAAGGATTGTTCGTGATGATGTGAAGTTAGTTTCTTACTAAAAGGGAATCCGGTTGTCCAAAAAGATCCCTTTCCACCATAGCAGACTGAGTTGGCAGACCGACCTCAGTCTTCACGCATTGGAGAAGTGGCCTACAAGTTGGCTTTGCTACCTACTGCAAAAATCCATCCAGTTTTTCATGTCTCATACCTCAAGAAAGTGATTGGGAACAATTGCAGAATTCAGACTACTCTCCCGGAATTGGACAAAGAAGGATCCATCTGGCTTCAACTGGAACAGGTCCTCGACACACGAGTCAAGCAACTGCATGGCCGCATGATTAAGGAAGTCCTCGTCAAATGGAAAGACACATCTCCAGAAGATGCAACTTGGGAGCCAACCACTATTCTGTAGCAGCTTCCGCAGCTTCAGCCTTGAGGACAAGGCTAGTCTTAAGGGGGTAGGCATGTTAGGGTCCCACCCTAACCCCCTTATCTATGTAATGGGACCACGTCATAGTCAAGAGTCAATAAAGCCCATATTAATAATTGTAAGTGGTTAATCCGCAATTAATAATGGAACCACAGTTAGTTGCAAATGGGTCATAGTATTAGACAAATGGTATTAGTAATACGCGGTATTGCCCGTGGTATTGCACGTAGGAGTCATATATAAAGAATAGAAACTCCCTGCGAGGGGCATCGTGTCTTATTTTGTAATCGAGCTCTGCTCTAGTGGAGGTTGCCCCCTCAAAGATGCAAGTGAACATTACTCTCTGAATAATAAATTCATTTCTATTTTGTGTTCTGGGTATCTTTTCTTCGCATATTCTGTGTTTTGGGTCTCTTTTCTTCGCATATTTTGTATTTGGGTATCATTTGCAGGTTAAGATACTGTCTTGAAATCATAAAATTTTATCCTTTTCTTCTAATTCACCTTTTAGGATATTTACCTCAACATGATATTTCTATTCCTTTTCAAGATACTGCTTCTTCATGATTTCTTCAGCTTTTCTTCCTTCTTCCACTTGTTGCCTTAATTCGAGAACTTCATTTTCTTGTTCTTCAAATTCTTGGAGTAGTTCTTCATTTTGCTTATTTGAATTTTTCAGATCTTCTTTTAGAGAAATGACCATAGCTTCAAGACCTTCACAATAACTAGTTCTTTCTATAAGTTCCTTGGTTGTTGTGTCCTTTTCATTCACTTCATTTCCCAATGATGTCACTTCATCCTGTAGCCTTTGATTTTGATCTTCATTTTCTTTGTACCGCTTCTTTGTTTTGTTTCCTTCCTCCAACCAGGCTTTTAACCTGGTAAATTCTTCTTTGTAGGCACATTCCCTTTTATCAATTAGATCTTTTTGATCCCTAATTTTGTTTGTGAGCTTTTTAAATTCTGCCTCTACTTGATTTCTTTCTCTTTAACCCATAAGAGAAAATTCCATTGTTTAGCTGTCACTTTCAGTATCTTCAAATGAACAGAGAAATGTATCACCAGAGGAAAAAAAATTCATATCTGATAGTTCTTTTGCCTGTTCATTTTCATTCTGAGATGATTCTAAATTTGAAGAGTTGCTTCCACATAAAGGCCAATCGTCTCTCCCACTGTCACAGTTCCTTTAAGATGTCTTCTTCTTTTGAGGTGCTTTCTTCTTTAGCTTCTTTGGCATTTTTACTCTGGATCTCCAAGCGATCAACCTTCTACCAAAGGACCTGCTATGATACCAATTATTGGAAATAGTACTGAGAGGGGGGGGGGGGGTTAATCAGCATTTACAAATCAATAACTTTTTCATTTCCATAATTAGATTTATATACTCTACTTCGGTGAAGGGAACTTGCGTGTGCACACAATTTTTCTTAAGGTAACTAGTGTATATCCAGTGAACTTATGATTTAGTTAATTCATCATATTCTGATCTTTAATCAATACTTTATTAAAAATTAAATAGTAATAGAATAAAACATCACACATAAGTGACACACATGAACACCAAGATTTAAGGTGGAAACCCAATGTGGGACAAAAACCACCTGCTTTTGTCTTCTTTTAATATAAGAAAAACCTATTTATAATCTTGTACTCGTGCAAATTCATACTAGTACATAGACATCCACCTGCAGAGGACTACAACCTTCTCCCATTCTCCAGCTTCTATTGGAATGGAGCTACAACCCCCTAGCTCTTGTACTAGCTAATCCATTTACTAGTACGTAGGTGCTGACCTATAGAAGTCTCCAATCTTCAATCGTTTTCTAGCTACGACTGGAAGGGAGCTCCAACCCCCTAGTTCTTGTAATAGCCGATCCATTTACTAGTATGTAAGCGCCAGCCTACAGAAGGCTCCAACCTTCACTCATTTTCCAGCTACTATTGGAAGGGAGGTCCAACCCCCGAGATCTTGTACTGGCCAGTATGTTTACCAGTCTGTAGGTACCAGCCTACAGAATTCTATAGCCTTATTTCTTCGTTAGGGACCACATTTGTTAAATTTTTAGACTGGATACTCCTGAAACACAACAACACAATTTTAAGGTCATGTTTCATCCAGTGTTCATACTGGACCCATCAACAACATTGAAGCTCAAAATCATAACTGCAATACAACCATCAAATACATCTGCATCAACCATTCACTAAAACTCAATCATCAATCTTTGAATCAATCAATCACTGAAACCTCTAACATAAAACAATCACTCAACAACTGAATCAAACAATTGATGAATCTCTAACACAATTAAATGAACCATTCATTCAAACTTAATCAGTTTCAACCAATCAACTAGGAGAGATAGATCACTGTAACCAATACAGAGATATGAACCCAGCACATTGCATCACCATTAAGAACCAATTGTAACCTCAAAAACCATGCATTAGAGTTTATACGCTACTTGGTTGAACCCAAACTGCGTGTATACGCTAGTTCCATTAATAAAACTTGCGTATACCTTCAAAACTACTACAAATATAAGCTTTTGAATCAAGTCTGTACCAACCAACAATATATTGAATATCTACTATCAACTTACAAATATTTACACAGGAAACAACAAAGATCACTTATTCTCACTTATAAATAAATCAATCAGATACCAACCTCATTATGCATTCAGTTTTAGTTCAGATCTAAGAAGACTTCATTGACAGACAACAGTGAAACAACAACACAGATCTGATAGAACAGTCATCCTTGAACATTAAGCTTCACTTTTGCATACACTACTTGGAAGAGCCGAACTAGCATGTATATGCTTTTTTACCAAAGTGAGCCAGCGTATACATCTGCAAATACTTACTTATAACTTCGCTGCAATTCTCGACTTCAGACATACCCATATCATCACATATAAAGGATAAAACATGTGTTAGCAATCAGATCTATGCCATCCATTATCAGATCACATAATGATAAGTCATTATGATCTTGATCCATCATTAGATCTCATCCATCATGAAATTCGTAGGTGCATATTTGGTCTAGATCAAGTAAAGCTTGAGAAACCCATAACATGCATATTTTCTTTTGATATAAAACTTCATAATATATTTATTACTTGCGCACTTGGTCATTTGAGCTTCTCTTCCTTATATAGTTTTAGCCTTTGTCAAAACCTCAGATCAAAACAACACTTAGATCCTGTGGTATTCTTAGAGGTGATCAAATAACCATTACTCCACACAATATTGTGGGCAAATACCATGGTATTGACCCTTGGTATTCTTTCACCTTAATTTCCTTAATTTTTCATCCCATACGTGCTTTTTCTTCTATGAAAGTGTGTGCATACGTATACGCTGTTTTTGTATAATGAACCTGCGTGTACACACTCGTTTTGTACAGTGAACCTACGTATACAACTTAACGCACCTGAAAATGCCATTTTTCTTCATCTTCTTGATTCAGATATGTAGTCCTTTGTTCCTTCATCCTATTCTTTTGTACCATGAACTTTTTACCTCTGGATAGACCTGTTATAATGAGATTTTCCATTGTACATTACTTCTGAACTTATTCCTTTGAACTTCTCTGCATTTTGTCACATCTGTAAACCCAATTGCCATGCATTCTGTCCCTTCTGATATCTCTCATGTAGATTCATCTAGTTACGAAGATTCATCTAGTTACCATATACAAGTGTGTTTTTCTACTACAAGTAGGTTGCCATGAAGTACAACACATGTATCATAACGCCAACAACATTCTCTTTTGATTTCAGAACATACTATCTGATTTTTATTTTTGTTCATTTAAAAAAAAAAAAAATAATGAATCTTAAATAACAATGGATGCTACAACAAAACCCTTGATCCAAATTTAAATGGGAATGTAACAAAAATATAGATATAACCATAAATACAGAGATGCAATAGAAATAACACTTCCTTTCATTAATATCAAATAATGAAATATGCTTAAAAACATAATGGAAATGAGACTAGCTCGGGCGATGGTAGCTTATCTCCGAGAAGAGATGTGGCGGATACATGCCTCTCAACTCAGTTACAATGAGGTTCAAGGGTCTTTTTATTATTGAACAATAAGAGAAAACCCTAAACAACCATAATCCTAACTAGAGGAGATGTAACATCAAGAGTTTATGGGCCCCGTTGGGCTAGCGAACTTCCTGGGGTCCTAACTTGGTTATATTATCTCTGTTTGACGTGCATGATACCTTGTTGGAAATATCTCTGTAAAAATGTCTCATTTCCCACCCCGGTTTTCAATTTCACCTTATTTCTCCAAAATAGCTAAATGCCCTTTCCCATATCCATACATTCAACAACTGGAAAATAAATTTTGCTGAAAACAAAAATTCGGGAAATATTACAGAATACTGGAAAATGTAGAAATAAATATCAGCACATACAAACAACCATTCAACACATTTAAACACAGTGATTTTTGGTCAAGGTGACCCTAGAAAAACCCCCTACAACTCTTGGGGAAAACCAATTCAAAAGCTCCTTCTTATTTATGGAAAATGCATTTTACAATGAGAGAAATATTCAGCAAAAAAATCAGCAAGAAAACTTTTACAACTTATCTCGTTTTCTGTGCCTCACAACCAACTGGAAAAACTCGCAAACAACAAAACAGAACAGCAATAAATGTTTTACAGCCTCCTCCATTTTTGTGCCCAAATTTGAGCCTAAAATGCTGCGGTACGGACTACCTAGAAAAGCGTGCAAGCTGCCATAAATACTGTTGTACGGTTTTCCTCAATTTTTGTGTAGAAAAAACAGCAGTACAGCTGTACAAATTTTCCTAGAAATTCATGCCAAGGTATAACCACTTGCTGTACAGATTTCTACTCCTCGAATTCTGTTTACTTGCTATACGGCCTCTCTAGAAAATCGTGCCCAATATCTGCCTTTCATTGTATGCTAACTCAGCTGTACGAACTTGCTGAAATGTTGCCTTGGAATATGTGCCAAGTTGCTGCCTCCTTCTCCTCCCTGTCCAGAAAACTCCCTTGCTATCTTGCTCTCCTTCTCTCAATTTGCTCATGAAAGAATGAATGACCTTTTCCTCCTTTCCCTCCTTTAATTTAACCCTAAGTGACTTTTGGGGAATCCCTAAATCCAATGGCTGAAATAGATTGAGATCTAGGGCTGAGATTAAATGCTCATTTAAATCTCACTTTCTATTTTTTTAATTCACCCCACTTTAATA
>APFE030289809.1:100201-112612 GCA_000404065.3 Pinus taeda | reverse complement strand
CTTCTTCTTCTTCTCCAGACACACAATTGCATAGTGTCCCATCTTTTGACAATTCCAACACTTCACCTTGGAATAGTCTTTCTGTGTGTTACCCTATTTACCTTTACCTTTTCCTTTGCCCCCACCATTGCTTGTGGAAGCCTGCTTCTTCCCTTTGCCTTTCTTGCCTCTTGCTAACAATGCTACATCCTCATCCTGCTCAACTAGCTTGGCTGCCCCAAGCTGACCTTTCCTGATCTCTGTCTGAATGCAATCATCCGAAAACGTCTCCCATGTGGGAAGGGTCTCACGTGCACAAACCCCATCAGCAAAGTTCATCCATGAACGGGGGAGGCCATTCACTACAATCCACACAACCTCAGTGGGTGGAATGACCTCTCCAACTACTGCCAATTCATCTCTCACATTAGTAATCTTTGTGAGATATCCAGTTGCACTATCATTACCCATATTAATGGTCTTC
Source organism: Pinus taeda (assembly GCA_000404065.3). Taxonomy (NCBI): domain Eukaryota; kingdom Viridiplantae; phylum Streptophyta; class Pinopsida; order Pinales; family Pinaceae; genus Pinus; species Pinus taeda. Next base: position 112,149 of record APFE030289809.1, on the reverse strand, counting down.
AACTTCTCCTTCAGGACCATTTTCCGGTTCTCATTGGTACTCTGGTAGAGATTGGACAATGTTGTCCACATCTCATGGGCATTTCTCTTTCCTCTCTCATGAGGAATGCAATGGTCTTTGAATCCATCTAGAATCAATATCTTACCCTTGTTGTTCTTTTTATTATAATCAACCAACTGAGTAGCATCAATAGGCACAACAATAGGGTTCTGTGTGGTATGCACCATAATGTCCCAGACTTCTGCCTCCTCAAATATACTCTACATTCTCTCCTTCCAAACATTGTAATTGTTATGCCCATCCAACCTATCCTCCACCCTCAATCCCAATGACATCCTGCTGTCCTAAAACTGAAAAAATAGCACTGTTGTAGTAAAGATAAAATTGTTGTTTGTGAAAAATCAGCTTGCTGGAATTTTCTGAGTGAAAAATCAGTACGCTGTATTTTTCCTCCAAACTGTCCCAAACTGCACTTCAGCACTCAAGCTCCGATACCATGTAAAAATTTCTCATTTGCCACCCTGGTTTTCATTTTCACCTTATTTATTCAAAATAGTTAAATGCGCTTTCCCATATCCATAAATTCAACAACTGGAAAATAAATTTTGTTGAAAACACAAATTCTAGAAATATTACAGAATGCTGGAAAATGCAGAAATAAATATAAGCATATACAAACAGCTATTCAACACATTTAAACACAGTGATTTTTGGTCAAGGTAACCATGGAAAAACCCCCTAAAAATCTTGGGGAAAATCAGTTCGAAAGCTCCTTCTTATTTCTGGAAAATGCTTTTTATAATGAGAGAAATATTCAGCAAAAAAATCAGCAAGCAAACTTTTACAACTTATCTCGTTTTCTGTGCCTCACAGCCACCTGGAAAAACTTGCAAACAGCAAAACATAATAGCAATAAATGTTGTATGTCCTCCTCGATTTTTGTGCCCAAATTTCAGCCTAAAATGTTGTTGTACGAACTTCCTAGAAAAGCATGCAAGATGCCATAAATATTGTTGTATGGTTTTCCTTGATTTCTATGCAGAAAAAATAGCAGTACAGCTATACGAATTTTCCTAGAAATGCGTGCCAAGGTACAACCACTTTCTATATGGATTTCTACTCCTCTATTTCTGTGCACTTGCTGTACAACCTCTCTAGAAAATCGTGCCCAATATCTGCCTTTCACTGTGTGCTAACTCAACTGTATGGACTTGCTGAAATGCTACCTTGGAATGTGTGCCAAGCTGCTACCTCCTTCTCCACCCTATCCAGAAATGTCCCTTGCTCTCTTGCTCTCCTTCTCTCAATCTGCTCATGAAAGAATGAATGACCTTTTCCTCCTTTCCCTCATTTAATCTAACCCTAAGTGACTTTTGGGGAATCCCTAAATCAAATGGCTAAAATAGATTGAGATCTAGGGCTGAGATTAAATGCTCATTTAAATCTCACTTTCTATTTTTTTAATTCACCCCACTTTAATAAGAACCCACTAGTCATTTATGTCCAAAGTCACTTTTCTTTTCTAATTTACATTGACTTATTAGGGTCACTTTAAAATTACACTTTAGTAACTTTATCACTTAAAGTCACTTTTAAATTAGATTTGACTTTATAAAAATTATAAAGTCACTTTAGGAGAAAAATTAAATTCTTTTGGACACTTTTCCCTAGGCCAAAGATCAAAGCCTTAGGGAACCACCTGTCCTCCGGTACCAAATTTCAACAATCTCTCAGAGGAATACAACTAAGAATGTGATTTGAATGAAATATCCCGGAGGAATATTGGCAAAAAATGTCATTTAGGTGTTTCTAGGAAAACTAGTGTCTTGTTGAACGACTAGCCCTCTATGTTTGGTAGCTACAGTAGAAGCAATGGTTTAAAGCAATTCAACAATTTCTTCTATGTGTAACAGATAAGAGAAAGATAATGGAACCAACCTGGAACTTCCGCTTAATCCCTTTCTTGATCTCTCTCCCCCTTGACAAAGCTTGCAACTCGTCTCCATACTTAACCCACTTGGAGAGTACCTGTAGAAACATTGTAACAAAAAACCGTCAAAGCATCTTGATCTATTACAACATAAACATTATAGAATCAGATATATAATGAAAAAATGATAGCATTCACAAATGATAACATTCACAATTGGACAATCATATGGAAGAAAACTTGAAGAACTTTATTAAATACAAGGGATAATTACAACCCAGTTGTCTAATCCAGCATCATCCTCCTAGCATCAATCCCTCTTCGCCTCATGAAATAGCAAGATCACACCAGCAATAAAATGCTCTTTTGTCAATTACAAACTATCAACACTTCCTTTCAATTCACAATATTCCAGCCTCCAGATCTCTTAGATGAGGGATCCATTTATAGATGTGTGCAAGGGTGTGAGTCATTTCTGGGGTTTTGATTAGTGTCATTCCACTTGTTACAATTGGTTCCACTTGGAGATTTCTTGGATCTCTTACTCATCCCTGGGAAAATTCAGAGAGGCAAGTGTCATAGGAGAAGTTTCTAAAAGATTCCATGAGCAACCGCCTAGCAAACTGTCTCGAACATTTGTCCATCCTCGCCCACTGCGCCCTATAGAAGGCCTAATCAGTATGCATCGCACCTGGGCAGTGTACCACTCAGTATGCATCACACCTGGCGAGTGTAGCAGTCAGTATGGTTCAATTTAGGCCATTTCTGGATGGTTTCTCAGGTGGAACTTTTGGGGAATGATGTAATCAGATGACCATGTTCTTTTAGGGTGTGAAACAACTCTTTTAGGGGTTGAAGAGCCCTAGTTTATTAACATATAAGGTTCGGGTTGATGTGCCCAAATATGTCTATAAAAGTTGGCCCCTAAAGCATGAAGTCGTAAATCTTGATGTCGAGTGAAATGCTTTATCATGAGGATGTGAGGTTTCAAACTGGAAGGTGACCTGAATAAGTTACAATATAGTACATCATCATAATATAATTTTAATGATATAGCTGAGGTAGGCATTCCCATGCCCAGCTTTATAAATTCATTCCATGTACATAGATTAGATAACTGTCTGGAGATGTAGACTGGTGATTCTTCAAATGTAGAGTCATCATCCTTGGTTCGGATGACCATCTATGTAACATATTTGTACATTTGATATTTTTATATCCCTGAATATATCACAGCCTGGATGGATGAAGCTAGATCTAGGATCTTCAAACTTGTTCAATCTTCGCTCGATGAACAAGTCGATCCATGTGAAGAGATGTTCTGAAGTCGAACATGGAAAGACATCACTTGATTACTAGCCAATGATGTAAGTTGTTAACAGGCACAAGAGAAATCACCAGTAATGATAATGACCCTCAAGGTACTACAATAGAATTCACATGGTGTGTATATGATCTGATGTCGAACACCACATAAAATATTTCGGTCGAAGGCCATTGATGTCAACTTGTCGCTGGAAGTGAGAAACTTTCCATTGAGGCATGCAAGCTTCAAAGCACTGAAAGGGATGTTTCTAAGTCAAATTCTTGGATAATGAGCTCATTTCGACAAGAAGTGACTCATCATAGGAGGGCCTTAATGTATCCCATATCTACGACACAAAATGAAGCAAATGATTTCTAGAGGTGAAAATGGTTTGATGACAGAAGGTACGAGAATGGTGGTCATGAAAAATGAAGGTTGAAGGTATTGTAGTTGATGAGGCATTAACTGGATGGTGGTTTATCAACTGAATGACTTCTCTTGAACATGTTAGTCACACTGAGATGGATTGGTAGCATTAACCCCAAAAGATGGATGGTGTGAAAGACCAATGGTGAGATGACCAGTGAACGGAATAACCCAACTCGACTCAGTAATGGTGATGGAGTGACAGTGTCATGTTCAAGAGTAACCTGGTACCATAAGTTATTCAAGTTTTTTCCCTTTTTCCCCAGTCATTGCTGATCAGTACTTCTTTATTTTTTGTCAAGCTTAAGGAGGATAACATATGCTTGTTCTATAATTTGCCCTTCGGGGAAACCTGTCGCTATGTTTTAGCGAGTCTAGTGACAGTGAAACTCCGTATTGTCTAGGATGTACAAGTTTTTTTCTATTGTTTTAACGAGTTTAATGACAAGGATAACTCGTTCCTTTTCATGTTTAGAGAGTTTGAAAAGTGATGAAAATAAAACTCTAGAAGTTCCTTTTCATAGAATAATCCCTTAGGTCTGAAAAAGGATAAAATAATACAAAAGTGATAACTTTTTCGATCACTTTAATGAGCCGAAAAAGTCAAATGCTCAAACGTATAATCCCTCAGGTCCGAAAAATATTAAAATATACAAGAGGGATGACATTTCCAAGCACTTTAACGAGCTGGAAAGGGAAATTGCTTGACAATCTTTTCATATTTCACAAGTCTGAAAACGGTTTAAAGGAGACTTGATGAAATTTCCAATCACTTTAACGAGCTAGAAAGGCCAATTGCTTGACAATATTTTCATATTTAACGAGTCTAAAAAGGGTTTAAAAGAGACTTGATTTTGAGCAACGAGTGGTGTCTAGGGTAGCAACTAGTTCTGGTGAATTTGGAACTTCTCAAAACATGGTGATTTCTGCGAAGAGGTTGGCTAATAAGACCACTCATCGCAACTGTTCCTCAAAAAGAGTAAACAACCAAGTGGAAGCATATGATCAGCCAAAGAGATGGAGGTGATGAGAGGTACACAACCAAGGCTCACAAGGCTGATAGAATGGCAATCACAAAGGTTAATTACTTGAAGGTGGGTTCATTTTTTGACAAGCTTGAACCATGGGGGAACTATGCTTGGTTTTGGTTTCATTTTTATACAAGCTTAAAACAAACAAACTATGCTTGGAGTCAATTTCACTTTTACACAAGCTCGAAATGACAAATTATGCTTGAAGTCAGTTTCATTTTGCACAAGCTCAAAATGACAAAACTATGCTTGGTTGCAGTTTTTATTTTTTATATAAGCTTGAAAGTGACAAAACTAAAAATTGAAAAAATGACAAAAATACAAATTAAGAATGAAAATTGAATGGGAGAAAAAGGTTTGCATGCCCACAACATGATGAAAAGGAGAGTCTCCTGTAACCATATGGAAATTTTTGTGGTTAGGTAGGATGGTTTTGTCCAGAAGACAAAACACTTCCTTGGCTTTGTCTAGAATAGACAAAGGTGAATGGTGTGACAGACTAGTATGATAGACCAATCACGTAACCTACAGGGAAACTTATCTTTACAGCTAGGTGCATCCAGAATAGAAAAGGGTGCATTCCCCCTAAGCTTCGTTACATTCACTAGACTACTCATGGCAATCGGGTGGATGGAATGAAGGTTCAAGTGATACCGTTGATGTAAAAGAACCATTTAGGGATGATGATTGACTTGGAGCTATGTTTGAACCTAGAAGTGAAAGCTAATCAATAGTGACAATTTTGCCTTCATGTGGGAAACACATCACTCGGAAGAGTGTTGAAACAATATCTTCCATGTTATAAACATAGTCACATCGAAGGAGTAAATTGTAATCTAACAGTCTTGTGACTACCTTCATGTTCAGATGAACGGTTTTCCCTCCCAAAGTGATCGGTAACTTAGGAAGGATCCATAATGGTCGACTGGTTCCTTTGTTAAAGCCTAATAGATTATGTGTAATAGGCATAAGCGATGGTGAACCAAGTTCTTTCCAAGTAGTTGAAGAAGGGATACTCACTGATGCCCCTTCATCTATAATAGTGCTAGACATGATCATTTTACAAACTTGTACTATGATTTGGAAAGTTACATAAGAAGCAAGGTGGGATCTTGCTAGTTGATTCCAATAAAAGGAAGTGACCAAACTACTTGGAGGGGGCAAAGAATAAATGGGTGAATTAACCCTTTGAGTTACGAGAACTGGGGGGTTTTCCTCCTATCGTGAAGGAATGGGTGGATTGCCCCCAAGTTCATCAGAATTTGAAGTAATAAAAAGAATTTGAATGGTATCATTTTCACTCTCTTCGAGAAGGGTACAATTATCTGAAGGTGAAATTAGGTCAACTGCCACCTCGACCTGTTGACTTTGGTCAGGTATGGACTCATAAGATTCACTTTCAGAGAGAGTGGTTTTGATCGACGGTTGATTTAAGTCAGTCGATTTTTCAACTAGTAAAGGACTTGGGGAGAGTTTCCTATAGCTAGATGGAAGTCATGCACTGAAGCAGGATGGTTATCCAACACTCTTTTGGCTTCATCCAAGAAAGGACAAAGGTGAAGGGCATGGTTCCCTTCACATAACCTACATGGAAATGTAGTCTTTCTCGTCTATCCATGAACTTTACTATCACTAGTTCAAGGTGTGTTATCAACATGATCTCCAGAAGTTTATGACATGGGATGTTGTGAACGGGGAGACCATTCTTTTAATATCCAAGGAAAGCAAGGACAATCTTGAGAAAAATGGTAATCCGCACAAACTACACATGGAAATTTGGCTTTGGGAAGTTTAATGTGTAGATTTTCACCGGATGATGCATTCAAAGCAATGGTTGCTTGGTTTTCCCCTTGCTGAATTGACTTCTTCTTCTTCATCTTCCTTTTCTTCTTCTTCTCAGCCACCTAGATACTAGCATTGCTACTTTCAACAGGTGAAGAGGAAGAAGGGGAGGGAGAAACAAATGAAGAAGAAGGCGAAGGGTCAACTTCAATCTTAACTAGAGGTTGATTCAATTTTGGAGGAATCACGACATTTTGAACCAAAGAGGTTTAAAACAACCATATCGACAGGCCAATGGTTATTCCCTGAAGGGACAATGTAGCCATATATGGAGCACCAATATTTCCCCAAGAAGAAAAAGGACTAGGATTTCCTTCGAAAGGGATTCCTTGATTAGTGGACTTCAGATTTGTCTCCATATATCTCAACCTAAGATCAGCTAAGGAACAGGGATGTTATTCTGAATTCAATTAATTTTAATGATGCTTTGACATAAATTTTCTTTTTCAATTTTTAAGAGTTGAGAAAAAGCTAAAGATGACTCTGGTCTCATTCGATTTTTAATGAGCTTGAAGTGACAAGTTCTCAGATGGACTTTTTCTTTTAAAGAGTAAAAAATGAATGAAAGTGACTACTCTGGAAAATCTAGATAGAGGGATTACCAAACCAATCAAAAAATTGCAAAATACACCTTGGTGATAAATTAAAGAGAAATCACCAAGGACTTATGTATGGCAATCAATCTTCCCGAATGTTGTGTTAGCGCATTGTGATAAATAAGGCGGTAGACTTGGCTTCCTATTGATAAAGGATATAAGCCTATTGCGGTCTACCAATATATATGCGATGGTACAGGGAGCACAAGTCCATGCTAGCACTTGTCGCATCAAGGAGGAAGAATCACCCAACCTTCAATGAAAATGATAGTCACTAGTTTCTACGATGCCGGAACACGTCGTTGGCCTAGACCTCTAGATGTGTTGCGTTAAGCTCCAAAGCATTGTTAGGTTTATTGAAATTTATTTTAGAGTTGATCTTGTTTAGATTTTTCCTTTCAATGGTTCACTGCGTGATGTTGATTTGAAATTCCTAAAATGCAATATACAATGATAAACAATCTTTGTTTATTTTGAGCAATGAAAAATCTTAGCTACTAAGGAAAGAAGATTTCAATTTTTTCAAACAAAGAGCAAAGAGCACACACTAGTGCATTTTCCTAAATCATTTTCTACACAAAAACTAAATGCAAATGCAAGTGCATGTATATGCTTTTCATTCTCCTTAATGTAAAAATGTCAAAAAGGAAAACTAAATGCAGCAAAGATCTGAAATATTTCTTTCAAAACGACATTTTCGACAATTTATTCTTCAAAAGAGAAAGGAAGACTAAATGACACTTTTCAATTTTGAATAAAAAATGCTTTTGACACTTTGAATATAAAAAAATCAAATCAAATACATGACAAAAAGTTCAATCGACTATCTAGGGAAGGAAGAATCCACGACACTTCTCTTTTCGACACAAAATGACAATTATGACACTTTTTGTACCAAAGCGATAAATCGATTTAAGCAACTTTTCGACAAAGGATTGTAAATGCTGAAAAAATACATAAAAACATTCACTAATCCTAATCTAATGGAGGCTGATCTATGTGATGCAAGTAGGCTTCAATAAGGAGGCATTGTTCATAAGCAACAAAACAAATAATCAAAACTGAAAACAAGGTCAAAAACCCCCAATTTCTAGAATGGAAATAGGTTCAGTCAGCCATCGCACCTGGGCTTCATAGAAATAGGGATGCATCACATTTCACACACTCAGGAGGTGCGATGCATACTAGGTTACAATGATAGATAGTGCGATGGGCCAAGGAGCACGACTGAAATGGGTTTTGGCTCAAATGAGCAGCTGTTTTCAGTGTGTTAAGCTGAGCTTTGATGGATAGTAAAGAGGAAAGTATAGAGGAATGTCTTGAGAGGTTATTGAGCTACCAAAAGTGCATCTAGATGTTCTTGTAAGTCAAATGTTTAATTCATAAAATAAACTAGATATTGACTGAAGCAACATTCATCTACTATGCAATTGCAGAGCAAGAGCAGTTTGAAGGCTACCTGGTTGACGTCAGGCTCTGTCTATAGTTTATAAAACAAACAATAACAACAAACACACATATATTCATTCCCTATAAGATTTGCCAATTCTTTTCGAGGAAAACTAGTGTCTTGTCAAACAACTAGCCCTCTAGGTTTACCAGCTACCCTAGAAACAATAGTTTAAAGCAATTCAATGATTTCTTCAGTGTAACAGATAAGAGAAAGATAATGGAACCAACCTGGAACTTCCACTTAATCCCTTGCTTGATCTCTCTCCCCCTTGACAGAGCTTGCAACTCCTCCCTGTACTTAACCCACTTGGAGAGTACCTATAGAAACACAGTAACAAAGAACTGTCAAAGCATCTTGATCTATTACAACATAAACATTACAGAATCATGTATATAATGAATAGATGATAGCATTCACAAATGATAACATTCACAATTGCACAATGATATGGAAGAAAACTTGAAGAAATTTATTAAATAGAAGGGAGAATTACAACCTAGTTGCCTGATCCAACATCATCCTCCCAGCGTCAATCCTTCTTCACCTCATGAAATAGCAAGATCATACCAACAATACAATGCTCCTTCCTCAATTACAAACTATCAACACTTCCTTGCAATTCACAATATTCCAGCCTTCGGATCTCTTAAATGAGGGATACATTTATAGATGTGTGTAAGGGTGTGATTCATCTCTGGGGTTTTGATTAGTCTCATTCCACTTGTTACAATTGGTTTCACTTGGAGATTTCTTGGATCTCTTACTCATCCTTGGGTGAATTCAGAGAGGCAAGTGTCATAGGAGAAGTTTCTAGAAGATTCCATGAGCAACCACCTAGCAAACTATCTCAGACATTTGTCCATCTTTGCCCATCGCACCTTATAGAAGGCTTAGTCAATATGCATCACACTTGGGCAATGTACCACTCAATATGCATTGCACCTGGCTAGTGTAGCAGTCAATATGGTTCAATTTAGTCCATTTCTCGATGGTTTCTCAGGTGGAAATTTTGGGGAATGATGTAATCAGATGACCATGTTCTTTTAGGGTGTGAAACAAATCTTTTAGGGGTTCAAGAGCCCTAGTTTATTGACATATAAGTTTGGGGTTGATGTGCCCAAATATGTCTATAACATTAGGGCCTCAAAATGGCTATCGAAGTTTAGGATGCGAAAAGTTGCCAAAATAGTAAACTGTGATACAGTTAAGGAAAATGAATAGAAACTGATAGAAAAATGGTGAGGGTCCAAGTGGAATAGGCAAGTGAATGCCAATATGCACCTGGATCATTCATACCCCCTAGGATGGAATGGTCTCCATTGCATTGAGTTCCTCCATGAAATGAGGAAGCTTCTGTTGAACTTGGTCCTCAGTGAGCCATTTTCCTTGGTGTAGGAGTTGGTCTACTTTGACAAATCGATACAATCAAATCTCCTACTAGCGAGTGTTCTTGATATACATGTCCATGATCTGATCAGTTGCAGCTTATTCAATGCAATCTGGTGATTCGAATCAGATCCTTAAACACTCTTAAAGTTTCCTGAACTCTGTAAAACTCATGCCGAAGTTTCAAAGTCTTATGGATGTTGATCTTATTAGAAATAACCTCTAAAAAGGGGAAATTTTTGATCAGCATGGAGCAATGAGGACCCTTGGTCAAAGCGCGTAGACCGTTGGCCCATGGTAACCGCGTGCTAGCACAAATTGAAAAACGGGAGGTAAAATCCAGAAATGGGGGTAGTTTCTGATATGCGATTAGTGCTAAGTAGGGTGTCCCCCTTAGTGAAGGAAAGCCCCTAAGCACTCGGTCCCGGGAGAAGCATAAAAAATCATATGGAAATCACTGATTCCATCAAAAGGCAGGTCCCACAATAAAACCAGCAAGATATCAGAAGGGTTTCAAGTGGTAAGCAGGTCCGACCGAGTCCTGCTCGATGCCATACACTAGGTGACATGTGTCGAGCAGATGAGAGATAAATCTGCTCACATCGGACGGGTAAAAGTCATGCTACTTACCCCCCTGATATGGATAGAGACCATAGGATCTAGAGGCTCTAGATCAACGACAGAGAAATGATTTGATGGATGACCGGATTCGATGGGGAAAAAGGCTGAGTCACATAAGATTTGAGGTCCGGTACGACCAATGAGTTGGCAGAGGAATCAGTTTCACAGGAAATCTTTGGGAAACGAAAATAATGACCGTTCAAAGAGAACTGACACTCGGTTCGTGAGGAAATAGGTGGCCACCTCTCTATGAAGCGTTACACGGTGACGACGACGCAAAGAAAGGGAATTCAAGTGAATTGAGGCAGGAGATCTAGAGAGCCAGGGAAGCGAAAATGAACAGTCAGGAAGCGAATTGGCTTTAACCCATGAAGAGATAGAGAGTAAGAAAGAGATGTAGAGAGAGAGAAGTAGAAATCCGAGAGGCAAGAGAGAGGTGAATTGCAAAGAACATAGAAGGCGAGCTGACCTGCAGAGAAAAGGTAGCATCGAGCCAGACAGAGATAGAGAGAGTTTGAGAGTCTGTGAACTCTAGAAAAGGCTTGAGAGGTTCAAGCAAACTCTTATGTGTATACCTGTCGGGTATTGAGTACTAGATTGGACCCATACCACTGAGACCAGTTGAGGTCGAGATTCAGTAAGGGGAGTCTATGTAGTCTAGAGACTTGGGTAATCCAAGTACAATCCTACTAATTATCATATGTTGAGTGAGACTCAAATTGAGCTCATTATTGTAAAAACTCTGCTTTTATGACACAATAAACAAAGGCCACCACTAAAGGCTGGACCAGGAGACGTAGCCCAGGAGGATTGGGTGAACTCCTTATTAAACTTGTTGTGTTTATGTGTTTTATTATTGTGTTTCTCTTACTGCTTCAGTGTCTGTGTATTTCACAATCTTATCGATCCATTACATAAAATAGCATAGACACACCCCCACACATGATTCTGTAATACCTTCATTAATTCTCTTAGATCAGTCATGGGTGATTTCATATCATTTGGATTTAATTCTTTTGGTGTGTGTTGCGGAGGTAAATCCCCTCTGCGGACGGAGGTGGATCCCACTAGCCCCACAGGGGTCTAGCAAAAATCAATCACGCTTCATGCAAGTTCCTAGCTATATAATTTAGAAGTCGATCTAGGAGACCAACCTGGGATCCAACGCTTGTTTGTTGTGGGGGGAAGTGTCGCTCCTATCCTCTATCTCTAGCTCGGTCGCTATCCACACATAGATACCTGCACAAGTGAAGAATAACCCACAACAAGCATAAAATCCAGAAACATACAGCTATGTACCAGTCAAGCAAGATACAATTCACATATCACCGATGTAACACATGAATGAAACCATAAT
>APFE030289809.1:40769-66950 GCA_000404065.3 Pinus taeda | reverse complement strand
ACTGCTTCTACCCACTTAGTAAAATAATCTGTTGCTGTAAGGATATATCTATGCTGCTTGGAAGAGTGAGGAATGATCTCACCTATTATGTCCAATCCCCACTAACTAAAAGGTTGGTCAATATTAACTGGTTGTAGTGGTAAGGATGGCTTCTTCTATCCTCCAGCGGTAGTTTGGCAAACTTGACATTTCCTCACATAACTGTGTGAGTCTTTAAATAATGCGGACCAGTAATATCCTGCGTGAAAGATTTTATGTGCAGTAGTGTCTCCAGCGTAGTGTCGCCTGCTGGTCCATCGTGGAGTTCCTGCAAGACTTTATCAGCTTCAGATTTCTCAAGACATCTAAGAAGAACAGAATCGTAATTCATTCTAAAAAGAATATCATTTATTAGTTGATATTGTTTGGCTTTTAATCTTAGAGCTATTTTCTTTGTGTAATCGAGGTATGAAGGAGCATATCCATTTTTAAGATAATAAATAATATCGGCATATAATGACTGCTCATCATTTAGGCTTACCTCGCACACTTGTACCTCTACAGATGGGATTTCAAAAATTTGTGACGCTCCAGCCAACATTTTGCAAAAGCCTTGACCTCTTACAATGTTTGCTGGTTTAATTTCTATGTCATATTCTTGTAAAGCAGTTACCCAATTGGCCCTCTTCTCACCCACATCCTTTTGTACCAGAAGATTTCTTACCGCTGGAAACGGTACTATAATTTTGGTGTGGGTTTTGAGTAAAAAAGGTCTGAAATATTTGATCGCTTTGAAAATAGCATAAGCCTGTTTCTCTACGTCTGAGTAATTTAATTCAGCACCTTGCAAATTTGAACTAAAAAATGCAATTGGTTCTTCCGCCTTTTCTTGATTCGTTTGAGTGAGTATCGCGGCATATGACTTATCTGAGGCAAATGTTTATAACATAAAAGGCTCTAAAAATTTTGGAGTTGCTAAAGATGGAGCATTAATGATAGCCTGTTTGATCAGGTTAAACGCTTCATGTTCATCTTGGCCCCATTTAAAAATAGAGTTTTTTTTTATCATAGTTTGTAAAGGAGATACAATTTGTGAAAAATCTGGAACAAATCTCTTTACAAAATTGATTCGACCAGGGAAGGATTGCATGGCTTTTTTGTTATGAGGTAGGGATATTTCAGAAATTTCTTTGATTCTGTCAGAGTCGATGTGAATACCAGATTTTGATACTATGAATCCTAGAAGTTTCCCTTTACTTAATGCAAAAAAAGGTTTCTTTGGGTTAAGTGAAATTCCGTACCTTAAACATCGTTGGAAGATTTGCTTTAAGTCTTTGAGATGGTCACCTTGTTTCTTGGAGTACACAGTTATATCATCCAAATAAATTACTACTGAATTATTGACTAAACCTTTAAATGCAATGTCCATGGCTCTCTGGAATGTGGCACCAGCATTAATCAAACCAAATGGCATTTTGCGATATGCATATGTGCCCCATTTAGTTCTGAATTTGGTCTTCAATTGATCATCAGGATTTACCAGCACTTGATTGTATCCTGAAAATCCATCCAAGAAAGACATTAATTCTGAGCCTACCACTGCTTGCAATATCTGCTCCATAGGTGGTAAGGGAAAGGTGCCCTTTTGACAGGCTTTGTTGAGATTGCGAAAGTCAATACAAACCCTAATATCTCCGTTTTTCTTTCTAACAGGTACCATATTGGAGACCCATTTAGAATGTCTGACGGGAAAAATTATCTTGGCTTGCAACAGCTTATTGAGTTCGGTTTTTATCTGATTTTCTAAGTTGGGATGAATCTTTCTCAATTTTTGTTGGACAGTTTTTTTGTTATCGATCATCGGGATAGTATGTTGGATGATAGAGGTGTCGTATGTTTTAAGTTCATCATAATTCCAAGCAAACACGTTTTTGTATTGTCTCAAAAGATGAATATATGCTAGCTTTTCTTCGGGGGCTAGGCGAAGGCCTAGATTTATGTTTTGGGGTTTGGCATCTATTCCTAGGTTTACCAATTCGAAATTCAAGGTTGAACTTTGGAGCTTTGAATTGGTGGACCTTTTAAACCGGTCTTTCAAATCGTATAGGTCTTCTAACTTGACCACTGATTTAGGTATAGCATTGTGAGTGCTATCTTGTTGTAATTGTCGATCATGTTGATCTTCATCGATTATTTGGTTGGAGTAGGATCCTTCAGAAGTAAGGAAATTTACGATATCAGGATCATCATTGAATATTCTCCAATTTGTGATGTTGTCAGGAATATAAGGTCTAAAGATTAATTCTATTGAAAATCTATCTAGACTAAAATCTTCAGAAGGAATGAGCTTAGAAGCTACGTTACCTAAAAGGTCAATGCTTGCATTCTGGATTCTGGGAATTGATGAAATATTGAATGCTGTAAAATGCTCAGTCAGAACTTGAACTAGAGATTGATAGTGTTTTAAATGACCTAACAGGCAATGTATGGTATTCCGTACCTGTCTGACTACAATTTCAGAGTCTCCGAACACTTGGAGATACTTTATGTTTAGCCCGATTGCTTTGTACAGCCCTTGAACTAAAGCTTCATATTCTGCTGTATTGTTGGTACAATCAAATTCGAGCCTGCATGTTAACATGATTTTGTCTCCTTCTGGACTAATTAGCACGCATCCTGCTCCTTCTCTTTCGTTGGATTTAGAACCATCAAAAAATAATTTCCAAAACAAAGATTTATTTACAGGTTGATCTAAAAAATTGATACATTTTGAACTATCCGTTTGAGAAAAATTTTCGACTTGGGACAAAACGGAATGTTCTAAATATTGAGATGTTTGAGCATTAAAATTGCCGAGAAAAGAATCTACTGAATAATTGCCAATTATGCTAATGTTATATGCTATTGGTTCATTTTCCCCTTCTAACTCCATTACTATGTACTTTTGATGTAATTCTCGTTCAAATTTTATTTTATTTGGCTTACCATTGTAAGGTAGCCACATATGCGACCAATCAGTTGAGAAGTATCCATGCAATTTTCCTGACCAATCCCTACTAAGAATTAAGCCATAAAACTCAAGGATATCAGCTACTAAAATATCAATTACTTGACATACCTTCGGGTTGGATGACAGCCTTATAGTTACTCGATTTAGTTTGCTAATGACTTCAACTTGAGACCGATCCAACTGAATGATGCGAACAGTGGATTTCTGTGGTTGAACATTTAATTTAGTGCATATGGACTTCGGTAGAATATTCGATGAAGCACCTGAATCCACCTAACAATTATGTACATTTTTGTTAAAAATTTCATAAGTAAGGAGAAAAGGGGGAGTATGAGATATCGATCTACCTCCAATTAAGGCGATGTCATTTGGATCAATTCTATTAGTCGTATTACTTGGAGGTCTTCCCATGTTCTGAGAAGCTTGAGAAATTACAGCAGCAGGCAAAGGTGCGACTGGCACAACATCTAATTCTTTCATCATTATCTTTTGTTGATGCTTTAGCTTGCTCAATTCATACAGAGTAATATTTTCCCTAGTCTTTTTCATGTCTTCTATGATATTGTACTCCATTTCATCCAAAACAATCAGTGTTTTCGATGGAGTAGGTGAATCTATTTGGACTGGGCTAGTTTGAGTCGCTTTAGATGTCGTTTTCTTTGTTTCGACTTTATCCTTTGTTGTAGAGCTTGCGCTCTTTGGTTTTAGGGTAGTTTGGGGAGGATCAAGCTAGTTTCTACTTCGTGTGTTAACTGGGAATACTTCTTGATCTTCCTCTTGTGGGAGGATGAAATCCCACATTCCTTGTAATTCCACTACTTCTTCATCATCAGTTTGCCCTTCAGTGGCAATTTATTCTTCCTCTTCCTCAGATTCAGCATTTGTTATAGCATTGGGTGGCTTTGACTCTGTTGACGGGCTTCTTTTGAAAGCTCTATAGGGCCTTTTTGAAGAAGTTTCTGCTAATAGCTTTTCTATGTCAACCATTTCATTAGACATGGTCTTAAGAACGTTTTGCAATCCCTCCAAATCGAATGGATATTTTTCTTGTTTTTTCTTGGACTCTTCTTTGAAGGTGAACTTCTTAGACTTCTGGTCTTCTAATGCGGATTTATTCTCTAAGGCTATTATTCGTTTCTCTACTGTTATGGCTTCTTTCATGTTTTCAGCAAGAGTTGTTTTATTAGCCCTGTCCATGAAGATTTCTATGTTTGATGGTAATGCTGTGATATACCATTCACATCGTACTTCCTCGCTGGGCTGGGAAGAAGTAGGAATTTTGTTTAGAATCTTATTGAAACATAGATTGAAATCTTTGATCGGTTCTCTAGATTCTGCCCTAAGATTGGATAGGTCGTTGATTAACGTTAATGTAGACCTGTCATCACCAAACTCGGTTAGAAATTGGTCTTGGAAGATGTCCCAACTGGTAATAGATCCAGAGGGTAATGAAAAATACCAAGATCTGGTTGTTCCTTGTAGGGTATAAGGAAATAGTCGAACAACAGCATCTTCACTAGTAACCTTGTTGAGGTTGATGGATATCATAAAGTTGTTTATGTGCTCTTCTGTTGGCATGCCTGCCTCAGGATTGAACTTGGGCAGCCATTTCTTAGGATGGACCGGTATTTGACTCAAGGGCGCAGGAATTAAGACTGCCCCAGGATTGTTCCATGGAGACTAGGCCATTGTTGAACTGCTAACAGGGGGATTCGGAGAAAATGATCCCTGTGATTGAGAAGATGAGGTGACTATGATCACAGATGATTGAGGAGGAGTTGTAGGGATTCCACTAGGTGGATTGATAATGGTCTGGGGTGGCAGAGTAGATGGTTGACTTCGCAGTGGAGAAGTTGAGATGGAAGATGTTGATGAAAGAGTCTCGCTGTTGGACCCTTTAGGTGACTTCCTTGCTCTTTTCCTTTTAGGAAAAGGTAGTTCGGTTGGCCGAATACTGAACTTTTCACTCTTAAGTCTGGTCAGGGGATGAGCAGGGTTATACTGCGAAGTAATGCTACCCTGAGATTTATCATATCTTTGAGGGGAAATGGAAAATCACTGAAGTTTATGAATCAGAGATTCGACTTCAGGAGGTTCAATTACAAATTGAACTGAAATGTCAGGATTTGTAGCAGCGGATGATGCTCTAGCGACTTCTAACTCTGGATTTAAATGTAATGGAGAAGTCGGAGGAGATGGTGAGGGCGAATTACTCTCAGAATGGTATTTTGATTTGGATTTACTTGCCATTCATAGTTCAGGCCCTCCTTCTAGTGCCAAATATGTTGAGGGCCCCGAAAATCGAGTCGACAACAAGGGGGATACCCGCCCGGTCCGGACCTTGGTTGGCAGCTCCTTATCCGTTTGGTATAGCTGGTCCGACTGGGGATCTGGGACCAGTTTCCCAATTCAGTGTATGTGTGTGTGTTAAAGAAGGGTGTTTTTGTTTAGACTTGAATACTTCTATTTAATCTAATGCTATGCTATATATTCTAATAAACAGAAAAACATCGAAATTTATGCTAACCCAGGGTGTGATCTTTCTTCTATGCGATCTAAAAAATATTTCATACAATAACTAGTAATAAAGATCATTCAGCTATCATAAGAAAAGAATTTGATAAAAATGAGCTACTTCGTATAAGAAGTTAGACGAAACAGTTGTTAAAACTTATCGCATAAATGAGTTATTCATACACTAAACATAAAAAAATAGTTATCACCGTACAAAAGTGCCAAATGATAACTCAGACATTCATGCTATAACATATAAATAACTGAAAACTGAATATCGCTTTAATGCATAAGCATAAATGGTTAAGAGATAAAAGTACCATTTATAACTAGTCCTACTCATGAGCTTCAAGCAATGATTGATTTATCTCTCCTTGATTCAACATCTACTAAGAGTACAGAAGTGCAACATCAGTAGCAGAAATCAAATGCAAATATCAAATAAACCTGTTCCATTCATTCACCAAAACCTCCTCTGAGGGTGCAAAAGTGCATGTTCTGAGGACAGTTTTTGATAAATTTCTAGACCCTTCTCTAAATGCATGAGAAGGGTTTAAATACTACTAACTAAATAACTTATTTACAGAAATTGAGGATTCGGTTTAAATGACCGTCCTCTGTCTAAGCAAAACTATTCTAAAATTAAATCTACTAACTATTTCTAAATCTACTCCTTAATGTCACAAGCATTCAGTATTTTTCTGAGTAGAGTCGGCTGACTGTCTTCCGCCTTTGGTTGAGTTAAGCAAACAGAAATGGCAAGAGTTGGCATTATCTTCTCAGTAAAATTGATGATACGCTTTAGAATCATCCATTGAATATGTAGCATTACCATGTATGCCTGGTAAAAATCCCATTTCAACTTGGTTAACCTTCAGACTACTTCTGCTTTTCCTTCAGTCTTCTGTTTCCAATTTGCTTCTATCACTGATTTCTTGCAATTTTCGGGGCTCACAGGTGACTGCGCAACTAGGGACCTTCCTTTTCGAACAATTTTTCTTAGCGATGCGCGATTAACGCCAAGCGCTAATCGCGCATCAGAAATTACCTCTGTTTCTTGATCCGGGCTTCCCTGATGCGGTTTTTGCCTCTTGCGCCTTTTTCTCTCATTCGGTATAAAGCCCAAAATTTGTAAAAATAGTATTTCTGTGAGCTCTTGACCCTGAGAATCAAATTGTTTGTTTCTGGTATCAGCGTCTTTCAGTATCCATTCAACCATGACTATACATGAGAAATTTGTGATAGATGCCTCCGAAGAGTTCTGCGGCTCTTTTTCTTCATTGAATGGATTAAGTGTGCCTTCTTAAATGTTCATTGGAGTTCTGCCTTCCCTCCTCATTGTTTTCTGCGTAATGCCCTGTATAACGCTTCGTCCTTCTTTCCTGCAGTTTACATTGAGGTGGAAGTAATGATAAAGGACTAATGACAGGAAAACTTTTAAATGCCGAAGATATGCAAGACATGCCACCTTACGTGAGCTATTTCTTCGAAAAACACAACATCCTACTTCATTAACAACTGGAAATAACTCATTAATTCGCATTAAAATACATGACCAACTCTTGGCTAGAAAATTTTCTCGAACAATGAGCCAGAACCAACTACGATGGAGGGGTCCCGCGTTTTTGCTTTGCGATGTCGCAGATCGCACTATCATAATGTCGCAATGTTATCGTGTTGTTTTTATCGCAGATCGCAATATCGCAATATTGCGGTATCGCAATATCGCGGTATAGCAATATCGCAATATCGCAGTATCGGCGATCGTTATAATTCTTGTGTAATTCTTGTGATATTTGCGATGTGCGATATGCGATATCGCATATCGGCGATGTTTTAAAGTTTTTCAATGTGAGTGTGTCTTCAGTATATGCGATGCGATGAAGTTTTGCATCGCAATATCGCCTTTTATCATTTTAACTCTTTAGAAGGTGTATCCTATCATCCTTTGCACGATGCGATATCTTTTAAGGAGTAAATTTAATTTTCTTCATTATGAAACTTAGGTTTTCTAGATTTTTTAAGGTATTTTCCTAAGTCCATGATGTTGTAAGTTTCATCTAAAAAAGAAAATGTAACACTAACTAATTTTTTTGAGGGTCCCCACTTATTTAGTATTAGCAATAATACTTCATAAGGAGGGGGTTGTTGGTGGCCACAACAGATACTTATGATGTGATTAAAATTGAGAATAAAAATTATTTAAATTAACTATTTATCTATATATCTATCTATCCCGAGAAAGCTTATCTATATATGTCATTTAAGAGAATCTCATATACAACATGGAAATACAGATTATCAAGTTAACATGAGGTTAAAGAAATTATGATAACTAATTTAATTAAATAGTTAATTGAATTAGTTGATGAAATCATTACACATTTATGATATTGATGTTCATGCATATAACATATGATTTCAATCACACATATCAATAGTGAAAGATGTATGACTACTTACAACATATATATGATAAACATAATCAAACAACCATTTAACTCTTAAGCAAAGGAAAAATAGACAGATAATAATACCCGATATACTGTAACTATGCTCATGAGAAAAATAGTATTGGTTCAACTTTCTATTAAGATAACTTGAGTTACAGTAGTGCAAACAAAAGCTTTCTCTCCAAAATTTAGAACCACTTCTCCATTCAAAATGAAGGGGATTTATAGTTTTAAAATAAAATATAAATATAGCGGAGAAGAATAAAATTCTAAAGTTGTTTTAACAAACAACACTTAAAATAAAACTATAATTCAATTTTAGATTTTGTTACAACAACCCAGCTAAGACTGTCAAGAAGACTGCCCTCCCATACGTTGTCGCAGTTCATAGATATCTGTCACAGGCTTTAATTCAGGTGGAGACCCTGGTTGAATGAACATTTGACCAGTGAATATAGCGTCCTTGAGTGTTGACAGCATATGACTAGTTGTGTTCTATAAACATCTAAGCAATAACCATTGGCTATGAGGTTTGACTAAGAAATGACAATGGCATTCTAAGTCTATCTTAGATAGATTTTCAATCCTCTTGGCCTTTTTCTTTGACAACTCATTCCATGTCTTAGTTAACAATTTAATATCAAGAAGATTTCCCTCAGGGCAGTCTGAAATAAGATTTGCCTAAAACAGATTATCACTGATAGCTTCAATAAGGTCATTTAAGATGTCCCTTGCATTGAATGCCATTGTTTTTGTTTGTTTCGAGCGAATTTCCCATTCTCTCAAGACTATGTCCTCATGCGATTCTAAATACTTGGGAGTTCGGTTAATATCCCTTCAGCACTATCTTGCCATGATATATATCCTACAATATTCTCCTTAATGTCACCAAAGTATGTAATCAGGTCAGACAGTTGGTTTACCAATGAATTGGATGTTTGACACAAATTGTGAATCATAACTAACTTCTGACATAAAAGTACCTGTTTTTGAGCAAGGAGAGTATTTAATTCTCCTGCTTCTTTTTTAAATTCTACTAACTCAGGATTGACTTTCAATTGTTCAATGTTCTGGTGTAATTCATGAATCTGGGCATCTCAGACCTTTAAATCAAAGTCATGCTAAAATTTCAAGGTGTTGAACTTGTTTTGAAGCTCTATAAGTTGTCCTTTCCATTGTTGAGAAATCATTTGCTTCTCATGTTCAAGGCCTTGTTCTAATTGAATTATCATGATATCCTTTTCCTTTAGAAGTTGTTGAATCTTAGTAGCTTTGTCCATAATGGTAGAAGCATAAGCTCCTGTGAACTGTGTGAGTCTGCCACGTTCCTCTTCAAGGGTAGTCTGTGAAATTTTCCATAATAGTTCAAAGGTAGTGTTACTAGGGACTAAGGCCTGGGATTGATCAATATTTCTCTTCTTTATGTGTCTTTTGACCACAAATTTATGTTGGGGACTATAAAATATGTCAAGACGAGGAATCTCTTCGACTCTTAAGACGACCTTAGAGGTCAGGAATACCGGTATAATATCTATGTCTTCAACCTCTAAAGGCTTGTCAAAAGTCCCAATAGTGAGTGGAGTCTTCTCTGCAGTCTTGGAAATGTTTAAGACCTTCTCCTATGATGGATTCTTCAAAACTTCAGGTTTATTTCCTTTTAGAGCCTAGCTACATTGTTCCCAAATCTCCTCAAGCTTAGAACTTGGCATCTATCCCTCAATATGGGTGGAAGAAGAAGCCCCTGTCTCTTTTGGATCAGGGATATAAATAATATGTTTAGAATAAATAGTTGTAACTTATTCCCGAATTGTTCTTTCCTATGGAATTTTAAGCAAATCCAAGGGTAAAAGAGATAGCCTTACTCCCTTGTATTGTGAAAACTAAATAATTTCATGTGGAGATAGCTTCTCTGAAATATGTCGTGCAACTATGGAATAGGTGGAAACTTTCTCAAAGACATCAACAAATTGATCAAGTTCGTGAGATAATTTCCTTACACTTGATTAAGTAGTAACCCTTTTAACAGTTCCATGAGGATCATACTGTCTGTTAAGGATAATAGGAAACTTAAACTCTAAAATAGTGTTCACTTCAATAGCTACATGTTTAAAATTATTTAATGGGAACATACCACAACCGAAAGGAAAGGTAGGCCATACTTTCTTATTGGATTCTTTGAGCACTTTAGAAATTCCATTACCTACCGTTTGGTAATTTATTTCATGGGCTGGGATTTTATCAAGAATATACAGGGGAAAAACATGTGGATTAGCCAAGTTGCCATAGACCCGAATGTAGGTAAACCACTCTTCACCAAACCAATTCCCAACTCTGAGCAAATTTGTCTCTACTTCTAGGGAAATCCTAGGAGCCCTTTTGTTAAATATAATTTGATGAACCAACAACATGACACCCTAGGAAATCTTATAGAAATGGTCTTGGTACTTAGAATCCAAGAGGATATTATGGTATATTTGAATAGGAGTAGGATCCTCTAAACTCCATCTAGATCCCATGGTGGAAAAATTCATATTGTAGCACAGGGCATCCATAACATACGCACTCATGTAAAAATGGGAAATTATACCTTCTGAAACTGTATGCTTTCTTCTAAAATAAAAAAAATGTGAGTGGCCAAGTTATCAAATAAAATATTTCACCAGTCCAATATATATCCTTCAAAAGCAACATCTATTAGAGGAGTCCATTGATCTAGGAGCTTCTAAGTATTAGTATAGGAGAAAAGTCTACATACCATGGCAACAATTTGATAATAAGGTCCTGCAAGGGAGTCTACTGAATATATGCCCTTTTCCTCACGCATGTGCTTATTGGGATCTCTCCTCCAATCCTTGATGGGTTCTGATGGATGATCAATGCCACTCATGAACTTCTCAATGAATTGTTTGTCATATTTACATTGAGGAGTAGGAAAATGATACATAGCATTGAAATCGCTACCATTAAAAGAGCCGATGATTATATCATTCTTTGTTATGAATTTCCTATCTGCAATGTTTAAATGTTCGACAACCCACCAAATCATATTTGTGTAGGGTAGGAGCTTGGGCTGAGAAACAATTCTACGTAGAAGTTTGCAACATGGTTGTAGGTGATATTAGAAACTAGAGCGAAATCTTCAGCCGTGATAGTTCTTTAAGTAACCCTTGGTCCCTCTTCTTCAAATAACAGATAAATAAACTCCCATGAAGTGCTACCAGCGTCTAAAGAATAAACTGTATCTGAACACAACCTTGGTGTGTCAATATTTCAGCTGGTGGAGCAGCTGATAATAGCTGAGCAACTGGTTTCATTCTTTCTTTGGTTACCCTTGACATATCTTTTGAATTGCGTTTATCGGGATTTGATTGTGATGTAAAAAAAAGTACTAAGTGATAATTCTCTTGCCTAAAAGATATTTACGTAAATACTAAATTTCCATAACAATTTCTATCTTTAAAGGGAAAATCATGAAAATATTAATTTGAAATGAATGTTGTTTTAGAACTTCAAAAACCATAAATTTGCCACTCTTTGGAAATTAAATGAAAAATGTGGATTCCACATGGGTGATGGACACATCAACATATCAGAGGAGTTTATCAGAGAAATTCCATGGTTGCACTCTAAAATTTATTATATCTGGGGCTTCCGATATATATATATAATATATATATATAATATATATATATATATATATATATTATAATATATATATATATATATATATATATATATATATAATATAATAATATTAATATATATAAATATATAAAAATTGGTTATAAGTGTATTTGGGTATATATATCGGGGGTTTGATATCGAAATTTTGGAATATTGTGGATTTTCTACCAAAGGGTTGAGATATCAGAGGGGAGGAATATCGAAGATATTGGGTATCGGGAGTGTAAGACATCAGAACACTACGATATCGGGAGTTTGGTAATAGCGGAAGCAAATGGTACCAAGGATATCGGGTATCAGAGGTTTGTGATATCAGATATTTTGAAATGGGGATTGGATGAAATTTATGATATGTGAGAGCTCCGATATGCTAGGTAGAATTGTTGTGGGGCAGGTGTTACTTTGAAATATTGGATCTAAAATATGCACCCATTTTGTGCTTTAGATATCACGGAAGTTGTATTTGGGATTGTTTTATCATAACTTTCCTATAAGGAATGTTACGATATTTGAATGCTCTGATATGACTAACCCAATAATGCATTATTTTAAACAATGAAAGGCCTATCTAATTTTATAATATGTGCATGGTTTCAATCCTCCGATATATAATTCTGATATATGAAACCTTTATAAGAGGGTTAGTAATTATAAAACTTAAAAGTTGTCTTATCTTTATTAGGACTAAATAATTTTATTAGATTTCAAAAGGGTCCCCATTATTTATTATACAGCTAAAATAAATTCAAATGGTAGGTTGTTGGGTACTAGAACAATTGGTGACATACTAGGCAAAACAATTATCTATGTAAAAAATAAATGAAATTATAACTATTAAAGGAAAAGACTTAGAAAGGTAAAAATATTTGAAATTTTGATTGATAAAGATTACTCTAAATAAAAGAACCCATTATTTTGTAAATTTTCTCACAACCTGTTATTGATGAAAATCTTCATTACCTTTGTTGGTCATTTAATCAATTGTAAAGATAAAGTTAAGATCTATAGAAGCTTAGTGTTTTAGATAGACTTATCTGTCACTAGTAGAGCCATTGTTGCTAGTAGGCATCCATAGCCTTGACAGGGTTACCATTTAACCAAAAATGTACCAGTATCCCATCCACTTATAGTAATATTGTTAGAAGTATTTAATATTTATTTTATTTCTTTTAAAACTTACTTGAAAGCCATTGTCTTGGCTTGGTAACCATCTGATGACAATTCCATTCACAAGTTATAATGGTATTGAAAATGTTGGTTCACGATGAGACCTCTTGTCTTATGGTTATGCAACCACAAGCCATTATCCTGGTTTGGTGACCAATCATGACAATGTCAATGTCACTAGTTTCCTGTGATCGTTGTAAGTCAACTCATGATGAGACCTCTTATCTTTCAAGTTTTATATATTTTTGAATTACACTCTAAAAAATGAAAAATTAGAGGATGGGGAGGTAAATTAACTCCTTAAGAGTTATGGATGACAATTGAAGCAAATAGATACTAAAATTTAAAAATAGTCTTTACTTTTTAAAGAAAAATTATTCATGGCCAATCATAAGACGACAATACTTTTTAAAGTTTCAAGTTATGAAAAATTTACAACTTAATGGATATAAAGATTTCAGAGATTTGTAATAGATGCAATACTAAACTTAAATGTTATAATTTTCTTTCTAAGATTTCTTCTTTAATTAGTTAAATTTCATATAATGATGAGATACCCCAAGTGAAGTCAAAAGTGTATTACCTAACATTACCAAGGTTAAAGATATCGATATTTACATATGATTATTTATAGGAGGATAGATATCCTTAAGAAAAAAAAAAATCAAAACTAGCCATTAATGGGAAGAGAATCCCTCTTTCCTTGGAAATCTTAGAGGATAAAGGTTGATGAGCCTAGTTTCTCAATGATTTGAAATGGGCCTAACCACAATTTTTGGAACTTTGCGTGTTTTCCTGGTTCTTCATGGGCCTTATCCCATTTCATAAATAAGTCACCAATTTCAAAAATTATGTTATTAATTGAACCTGCAGCAAACGAGGATTTGATCATTTGCTAATGATGAGCATGAACTTGTTTGGTGCTATCTCCCTCTTCTTCTAACTTAATAATTTGAGACATCCTTAATTGAAAAGCAGAAGAAGGTTTTTCTTCAATAGATTGTACTAGGGCTAGTGAAGGAATAGATATATTAGGAGGTAGCATAGCCTCTTTTCCATACACTAAGTGAAAAGGAGAAGTGCTTATAGAGACCTTCTGAGTGATTCTATCAGCCCATAAAGCAAAAATTAGAGCTTTGTGCCAATTTCTTTTATTTTGGTCAATTGTTCATTTGATTATCCTAATGCATTTTTTATTAGTAGACTATGCTAAGCCATTTCCTTGAGGATAATAATTTGCAGAATATTTGAGTTTAAACCCTATTTTAAGAGAAAATCTAGCTATGGTATTTCTAGAAAAATAAGATGCATTATCAAACATAATGGCATAAGGAAGACCAAACCTAGTAATAATAAATTGATCGATTAATTCAATAATGTTTTCAGAATTGGCCACCTTCAGAGGTATTTCTTCCACCCATTTGGTGAAATAATCTGTAGCAGTCAAGATGTATTTATGCTTCTTAGAAGAGTTAAGAATAATCTCACCTATTATGTCCAGTCCTGATTGCTCAAAGGGTTGCTCAATGTTAACTGGCTGCAAAGGTAAGGCTTGTTTCTTTTGTCTTCCTGAAGAAGTCTTGAAGACTTTAAATTTTCTGACATAGGCATGGGTATCCTTAAATAAAGATGGCCAATAGTATCCAACATGCAGAATCTTATGAGTAACATAGTTTCCACCAACTGGTCCATCATGTAGCTCCTATAAAACTTTTTCTGCTTCATATTTTTCTAGACATCTTAACAAAATAGAATCATATTTTTTTCTAAACAAGACATCTTTCACAAGATAATATTGATTAGATTTAAATCTGAGAGCTTTTTTCCTTTTGTAATTGAGTTCCAATGGAGCATAACCATTTTTTAAATAAAACATTAAATCAACATATTGAGGTTCGGTGTCAACAGGGAATACCTCTGTAATTTGAACATTATTACCTGAATTATCATTAGTTGAAGTGTCATAAGATCCAATGACTAATCTGTAAGAACGTTGACCCCTTACTTTTTTAGCTAGTTTAATATCTAGGGCATATTCTTGCAAGGCATTAACCCAATTCACTCTTTTCTCTCCTAATTACTTCTCGATGAGCAATTGTTTGACCATAGGGAAAGGAACAATTACTTTTGTATGTGACTTCAGGAGGAAAGGCCTAAAATGTTTTATGGACTTAAAAAATGCAAATTCTTGTTTCTCAACCTCTAAATAATTTATCTCGTCTCCTGGTAAATTGGAACTAAAGAAGGAAATTGGAGCTTCAATTTGTTGTTCATTAGGTTGTGTCAACACTACTGCATAGGATTGTTCAGAAGAAAAAGTATAAAGAACAAATTGTTTAGAAAATTTATGAGTTGATAAAAAAGGAGAATATATGGTTTCTTATTGTATTGACTCAAATGATTTTCTTTCGATCAGTCAACATTTGAAAATTGACTTCTTCTTGATCATAGTCTGTAAGTGTAATACAATTTCAGAGAAATATGGGACAAATCGTTTAACAAAATAAATCTACCCAAGAAAGGATTGCATGGATTTTTTGTTGTGTGGTCAAGATATTTCATATATCACCTTGATTCTATCTGGATCTATGCATATTTCTTCTTTAGACACAATAAATCCTAAAATATTTCGCTAAGGGCCAAAAATGACTTTTTAGGATTTAAGGGGATTCAAAAATTTTTACATCTTTCAAATATTTATTTTACATCATGTAAATGATTACTTCTGTATTTAGAATAAATTGTAATGTCATCTCAATACACTGCAATTGCCTTGTTAATGAAACCTATGAAAGCAATATCCATGGCTCTTTGGAAAGTAGCTCCAGCATTAATCAGCCTAAAAGGCATTTATTTGTTAATCATACGTTACCCACTTGGTTCTGAATGTGGTTTTCAGTCTATATTCTGGATGTACAAGGATCTGAGTGTAACCAAAAAAATCATCTAAGAAATACATTAGCTCAAAACCAGCAACATATTGTAAAATTTGTTCCATTGGAGGTAAAGGAAAGTTATCCTTTTCACATGCTTTGTTTAAATTTCTAAAATCTATACAAGTGCGGATATCTCCATTCTTTTTCCTAACTGACACAAGATTTGAGACCCACTTGGAATGTATGACTAGGAAAATGATTTTGGCTTTGAGAATCTTATTCAATTCAGTGTTAACCTGGGCTTCCAAGTTAGGGTGAACCTTCCTAAGTTTGTGTTGAATTAGATTTACATCTAACATCATAGGGATGGTGTGTTGAATAATAGATGTATCATATGTTTTAAGATCATCATAATTCCAAGAAAATACATTCTTTTATCTTTTCAACAGATGAATGAAAGTGTTTTCTTGTGGTAGCTCAATTGGCAATGGTCGTGGAAGTGAAGTCTCATTGAACCTAACGTCTTGGGTTCAAATCTTGTGCCATCCCCTCGATCGGGGTTTGAAGTTGGACATGATGAAGATGTAGTCCTATCAAGCTTACAAAAAAAAACAAATGAATGAAAGCATATCTCTCATATGATGAAATTCCAAGGCCTAAATTTATGTTCTGAGGCTTATAATCATATCCTAAATTAACCAATTCAAACCTCAAAGCAGAGGTCTGAATTTTGCAATTGGTAACCCTTTTAAATCTATCTTTCAGATCATGTAAGTATTCCAATTTTACTATAGTTTTAGGCAAGTTATTTTCCTTAGAAGATTTTTTTTTTCATCTTTTCGTGCTCATCTTCATCAATAATTTGGTTAGAGTAAGACCCTTCAGATGTCAGAAAACTTAAGATATCATTCTCATTGTTAAACACACACCAATTATTTATGTTGTCTAGAATGGAGGGGTGAAAAATTAATTCAATAGAAAATCTATTGGGACTGAAATCTTTGGGTGGAATGAGTTTGGAAGCAACATTGGCTAGGATATCAACGCTAGCATTTTGTAATCTTAGGATTGGAGCTATGTTGAATGCAGTAAAATGGGAAGTTAGGTTTTGGATAAAATATTGATAGTGCCTGAGGTGACTATAAACACAATGTATGCTATTTCTAACATGTTTAATTACAATATATGAGTCACCAAAAACTGTGAGGTATTTGACATCAATACTAATGTCCTTTTGTAAGCCTTATATCAATGCTTCATATTTGGCAATACTTTTGGTACAATCAAATTCCAATCTGCATGCAAGCATATGTTTTCACCCTCAGGGTTTACTAGGATGAAACTAGCTCCTGCACCATCATTAGATTTTGAACCATCAAAATAAAGATTCCAAAACAAGTTATCATGATTATTTATAGGATTTTCTACAATATTGATAAATCTGGATGAATTTGTTTGAGAAAAAAAAATCAATTTCAAATGAAACAAAATCAACTAAAAAGGGGGGATTTTATGTTGGGAAAGTGCCAAAGAAAGATTCAAAAGAATAACTTCCAAGAATGTTATTTGTAAAAATTACTAGTTCATTTTCCTCATCGAAATTAGTCATTGAATATTTCATATGTTTCTCCCTATCAACAAAAATTTGATTGGGTTTTCCATTGTAGGGAATCCACATGTGTGACCAATCAGTTGCAAAGTAACCATGTAGTTTTTCAGACTAGTCTCTACTTAGAATAAGACCATAGAATTCAGGAATGTCTACAACTAATATATCTATTATTTGAAAAACCTTCGAATTAGAAGATAATCTTATTAAAATAGAATTCATTTCTCCCAAAAATTTGAATTTTTTGCGGTCTAATTGAACAATCTGAACAAGATATTTTTGAGGTGAAATGTTTAATTTAAGACACACCGCATAAAGCATGACATTTGATGATGCACCAGAACCTACTAAACAGTTGTGAACGTTCTTGTTAAAAATTTCAAAAGTAAATAAAAAAGGAGGAGTATGGGAATTTTATCTATCTCTAATTAGAATAGCATATGATGGGTCAATTTTATCTAAAGAGACATTAGGAGGTTTTAATTTCCCTTTTGAGGTCTTTGCGGTGACAGTAGTAGGAAATGGAGATGCAGGAAATACATTCAATGTTGTTTTAATTTACTAACCTCATAAAGGGAAATATTGGCTTTGACCTTTTTCATGTCTTCCACAATATTATACTCCATGGTAATAGAGATTATCAGTCTCAGATGAAGAAGGAGATTTGGAAGTAGTTGGAACAAAATCTGAAGAAGGAGTAGATGACTTCTTAACTATACCTTTGTCTTTAGTAGGAGGAGTAGGGGGCTTCTGTTTTTTATTTGCTGGAGAGATATCAACAAGTCCCTTACTTATAGTACTTACTGGTAAGATTTCCTCTCCTTCTTCATTTTCTGAGGTAGTCATAATGAAATCCCATAAATCATGACCTTCCGCTAATTCTTCTTCTTGTGATTCTTCAACTGATAAGGCTAATTCTTCTTCTTCATCACCCTGGTCAGATTCTGAATTTCATATAATGGCAGGTGGTTGTGACTGTGATGAATTATTTCTTTTAAAAGGATGAAAGGAATTTTTTGAAGATTCAACAACTTTCTTCTTAATCTCTACCATTTCGTTAGACATTGTCTTCAGAACCTTTTGTAATCCTTCCAAGTTGAAAGGAGCTTTAGAGGCTTTCTTCTTGGGTTCATCTTTAAAAGAGACCCTCTTCGTTGGTTTTCTTTCCTCAAGGGTAGTTTTCTTTCCTCAAGGGCAGTTTTCTTCTCAAAAGCAAGAATTATTTTCTCCAAAGATAGAGCTTCCTTCATGTTATCAAGAAATATTGTTTTATTAGCTCTATCTACGAACATAAAAATATTTGAAAGAAGAGAAAAAATATACCACTCAATCTGTACATCTATTCCTAATCTAGAAGTGTCTGGGATTTTATTCAACAATTTGTTGAATCTAGAATTAAAATATTTAAATTTCTCATTTGGGTTGGCACTAAGATTTGATAAATCATTAATCAAAGTGGCAGTTTCTCGGTCATCACCAATTTTTTTAAAAATTTGTTTTTTGAACATATCCCAAATTTTTATTGACTCAATTGGAAGAGAAAAATACCAAGATCCTGTAGATCCTTCAAATGTGTAAGGGAAAAGTCTGACAACACAATCTTCTTCTGTGACTCCATTCAGATTGATGGCTAACATGAAATTGTGAAGAGTTTCCTCTGCAGGGAGGCCATCATCAAGATTAAACTTAGGAAGTCATCTCTCTAGATGTTTGGGAAGAGGGTGTAGTGGGGAAGTCATTTTCACTGCTCATGGGTTGTTCCATGGTCTTTGGGCCATTCTGGGAGTACTAGGAGAAGAGGAAGTAGCAGAAGATATGGAGGATGATGGAGATTGAGCAGTTGAAGAAGTTTTTCCTATTGTGCTTCTGATTATAATAGCACCAGTTGATTGTGGCTAAGGAATGTAGATGGATGGAATGAGAGGATGATAAGAGAAAGGTAAAGAAGTAGAGGAAGAAACAGAATCAACAAAAGAAGTATGAGGTGGAGATGATGATGTGATCTCACTAGGAGAAGAGTGAGTTTCTGGAGTACTTTTCTTTTTCCGATGAGTGGGTAATGGAAATTCAAAAGGTTTAAATCCAAGTTTTTCACTCTGGGATCTAGTTAATACACCATAAGAGTGTACACATGAAGTAACACTTCCTTCTGATATATCGGTTTGAACATATTTTTCTCCAAAAATGAAAATTTCCTCCAATTTTTAAGTCAAAATTTGAACTTCAGGAGGATCTATAAGTGCTTGAGTAAATGTTTGGCCAACTAACTTTGGAAGTGTGCTAGGAGTTTTGGTGGATGTTTGAACAGCTTTAGATTTTTTTTTAGGATATTTGGAATGTGATCTAGAAGTTGGGGGTGATTTTGAGGGAGACTGACTCGTAGAATGACCTTTTGATTTGGGGTTTAACCTTGTTTCCATTCATAGTCTAATGGCCCTCCTGGCACCAAAAATGTTGAAGGCTCTAAATGTCTACCTCAACATCAAGAAAAACCACCCAGTAGAGACCTTAGGGCAGATCCTTTTCAGTTTGGGATGGTGGCTCCAACTGGGTTTTATGGGAATAGTTTGCCTTAATATAAACTAAGAAAATGGATGAAGTATATAGATGTGAGACTTATGATGTGATTAAAACCAAGAATAAAAAGTATTTAAATTAAGTATTTATCTATATATCTATAAATTCTGGGAAAGCTTATCTATATATGTGATTTAAGAGAATCTCACATACAACATGACAATATAGATTATCAAGTTAACATGAGGTTAAGGCAATTTATGATAACTAATTTAATTAAATTAGTTGATGAAATCGTTACAAATATATGATATCATTGTTCATGCATATAACATATGATTTCAATCACACATATCAATAGTGAAATATGTATGATTACTTACAACATATATATGATAAACATAATCAAACAACCATTTAACTCTTAGGCACAGGAAAATAGACAGATAATAGTACCTGATATATTGTAACTCTACTCATGAGAAAAACAATATTGGTTCAACTTTATATTAAGATAACTTGAGTTATAGTAGTGCAAACAAAATCTTTCTCTCCAAAATTCAGAACCACTTCTCCATTCAAAATGGAGGTGATTTATAGTTTTCAAATAAAATATAAACACAGCATAGCAGAATAATAGTCTAAAGTGGTTTTAACAAACAGCATTTAAAATAAAAATATAAGAGAAATTTAGATTTTGTTTCAACAACCTAGCTAAGACTATGAAGAATACTACCCTCCCATACACTGTTGTAGTTCTTAGATATCTATCATAGGCTTCAATTTGGGTGGATACCATGGTTGAATGCATATTTGACCAGTAAATATAGCATCCTTAAGTGTTGGCAGCATATGAGTGGCTGTGTTAGATAAGCATCTAAGCATGAACCATTTCCTGTGAGGTTTGACTAAGAAATGCCAATGGCATTCTAAGTCTATCTTAGAGAGCTTTTCAATCCTCTCGACCTTTTTCTTGGAAAACTCTTGCCATGTCTTAGTTAAAAATTTAATGTTAGGAAGATTTCCCTCAGGGAAATCTAAAATAAGATTTTCCTTAAACAAATTATCAATGATAGCTTCAATAATGTCATTTGAGATGTCCCTTGCATTGAATATCATTGTTTTTGTTTGTTTCAAGTGAATTTCCCATTCTCTCAAGACTATGTCCTTATGTGATTCTTCAACCCTTGGGGGATCGACCGATATCCTTTCAGCACTATCTTTCGATGTTATATA
Source organism: Pinus taeda (assembly GCA_000404065.3). Classification (NCBI taxonomy): domain Eukaryota; kingdom Viridiplantae; phylum Streptophyta; class Pinopsida; order Pinales; family Pinaceae; genus Pinus; species Pinus taeda. The sequence goes on along the minus strand of APFE030289809.1, from coordinate 45,905 downwards.
TCCTACATTCTTCTCCTCAATATCATCAAAGTATGTCCTCAGGTCGAATAGTTTGTCTACCAATGAATTGGTCATTTGACATAAATTATGAATCGTAGCTAACTTCTGACAGAAAATGACATGTGCTTGAACAAGGAGAGTATTTAATTCTCCTACTTATATTTTAAAGTTGCTAACTCAGGATTGACTTTCAGTTCTTCAATCTTCTGGTGTAATTCATGAATCTGGGCATCTCGGACCTTTAAATCAGGGTCATGTTGAACTTTCAAGGTGTTGAAATTGTTTTGAAGCTCTATAAGTTGTCCTTTCCATTGGTTATAAATTGTTTTCTTCTCATGTTCAAGGCCTTGTTCTAATTGCAATATCATGGTATCCTTTGCCTTTAGAAGTTGTTGAATATCAGTAGCTTTGTCCATAGTGGTAGAAGCATAAGCTCCTGTGAATTGTGTAAGTCTGCTGAGTTCCTCTACAAGGGTATTCTGTGAACTTTTCCATAGTACTTTAAATGTTGTGTTACTAGGGAATAAGGCCTAGGATTGATCAATATTTCTCTTCTTTCTTTATCTTTTGACCACATAATTATGTTGGTGACTGTAGAATATGTCGAGAGGAGGAATAGTGGTATAAACTCTCAAGACGGCCTCAGAGGTCGGGAATACTGGTATAATATCCATATATTCAACCTCTAAAGGCATGTCAGAAGTCCCAATAGTGAGCAGGGTCTTCTCTGTAGTCTCAGAAATGTCTAAGACCTTCTCATGGGATAGATTTTTCAAAACTTTAGGTTTATTTCCTTTTAGAGCGTGTCTACATTATTACCAAATCTCCTCAAGCTTAGAACTTGGAAGTTGTCCCTCAATCTGGGTAGAAGAAGAAGCCCTTGACTCTTTTGGATCAGGGATATCAATAATTTGTTCATAAGAAATAAAAGTAACTTCTTCCTGAATTGTGCTTTCCTGTGGAATTTTAAGAAAATCCAAGGTTAAACAGGATAGCCTTGCTTCGTTGTATTTTTAAAATTGAATAATTTCATGTGGAGATAGCTTCTCTGAAATATGTTTGGAAACTATGGGATAGGTGGTAGCTTTCTCAAAGACATCATCGAACTAATCAAGTTTGTGAGAGAATTTCCTTACACTTGATTGAGAAGTAACATTTTTAGTAGTGCCATGAGGATCATACTACCTATTAGGGATAGTAGGAAACTTAAACTCTAAAATAGAGTTCACTTCGATAGCTACTTGTTTGAAATTATCTAATGTGAACATACCACAACAGAAAGGAAAGGTAGGCCATACTTTCTTATTGGACTATTTGAGCACTTTGCAAATTCCATTACCTACCGTTTGGTAGGCTATTTCATGGGCTAGCAGTTTATCAGGAATATACAAGGGAAAAACATGTGGATTATCCAGATATAGACCTGAATGTAGGTAAACCACTCTTCACCAAACCAATACCCAACTCTGAGAGAGTTTGTCTCTACTTCCAGGGAAATCCTTGGATCCCTTTTGTTAAATATAATTTGATGAATTGACAACATGACACCCTTACAGATATAATAGAAATGGGGTTGGTACTTAGAATCCCATAAGATATTATGGTATATGTGAATAGGAGTAGGATCCTCTAAAGTCCATCTACATCCCATGATGGCTCTACTGGCTCCAAAACTCACAATAAAGGTTATCCCTTTGTTTCTCTCCCAATCCTCAAACTCTCCTGGCAAATGCTTGGTCATTGATAGCTCCAAAATCCCCCCTGTGTATTCCCCATCTAGATCAAAATATGCACTCGCTATTTGTTGGGTTGTGTTATATTCTTTCCACGTAGTTAACAGGGGGTTTGAAGTGCACCCGTAACCCCACTTTATGGGGTCCGGGGCAGTGCCCCGGAAAATTTTGGTTTTGGACCCTATGTTAGGTTGGGCAGACCCACCTATGGTTTTGTGCATGATTTTCACACATGTTTTTTAGATGCGATGGTTTTTGGTCCATGGTATTAGACACGATGGTTTTCGTTCCATGGTATTGGATGCTTCAGCATGTATAAATATGTATTGTAACATTGAAAGGAACGTAATGAAAAATCAAGCTGGTAGTCTCGGTTTTGGGATCCAGTGGGAAAATCTCTGTGTATATGTGTTTTATGTGTTATGCTCTCGCATTGTTTATTTTTCTGCGTTTTAGAATTCGTATGTAGGTTGTTTTTGTACGGGGTTAAAACCTACATTTGGTATCAAAGCTATTTTGGCCCCAAGGGGACGCCTTTATTGCTTAGGGGTTTCACTCAGGCCTGTGGTAGACCCTATTCAGTGGGAGATCTGCGAGATCGATTATGGTGGTGAAAGAAGATGGTGAGTAGGGGAAAGATAGAGATCGAGAAATTTAATGGTCAAAGTTTTGAGTTGTGGAAACTCATGATGGAGGATCTGTTGGTAGATAAAAACCAGTGGATCGTGGTAGATATGGGTACTAAACCAACGGGAGTGTCCGATGAAGAATGGAAGAAGTTGGATCGGAAGGCAAAGATCACAATACGATTGTGTGTCTCAGATTCAGTATTGTTGAATGTATGAGGGGAAGCTATGCCGAAGGCTTTGTGGGACAAGTTGGGGACTTTGCACCAATCTAAGTCTCTGGTGAATAAACTGTTCCTGTGGAAAAAGATGTATAACTTAAGGATGAAAGATGGAGACTCGGTGACAGAGCATCTGAATGCATTTAATACTGTGGCAAGTCAGTTAGCATCTGTTGATATTAAAATTTCAAATGAAGATAAGTGCATCAGTTTGTTGTGTTCTCTACGAGATTCGTGGGATAGTCTGGTTATTGCAATAGGTAGCAATGCAACTTCCTTGAATTTTGATGAAATAGTCGCATCCTTACTGACGAAGGAAATGAGACGGAAAAATATGGAGAGCCAAAATGGTGATGCCTTGTCTATACGAGGGTAGACCCAGAACAGAAACAAAAATAAGTCATCGATTGGGAGATCTAAATCTCTAGGAAAAACTGTAAAGGTGGTGTCCTGGAAATGTGGAAAGGAAGGGCACTACAAAATGGATTGTAAATTTAAAGCTCCTGACAAAGGAAAGGGATCTGATGAGGCTCCTTCTGCAGAGGCGAAAACCACCTCAGATGAAGGTGGGGATGTGTACTTAGCTTCTTCAAGTACACATGTAGATCATGAGGCATGGTTGATTGACTCAAGTGCATCCTTTCACTTCACTCCCCATAGAGAGTGGTTCTGCGAGTATGAGAAATATGATGGTGGTGATATCTTCTTGGGGAATGACAAGAAGGCTAGAATCATTGGTCGTGGAAAAGTAAAGTTGAAGTTGCAAGGTGGAAGGGTTAGAATGCTTCCAGGTGTTATACATATTCCTACATTAGCCAAAAATTTGATTTCTGTTAGCAAGTTGGATGATGCAGGTGTAAAAACAGTGTTTGAGAAGGATACCTGCAAGATGGTTTGGGGAGCACTAGTATTGATGTGGGGAATTTAGATTGGAACTCTGTACAAGCTACAAGGTAGCACTCTTATTGATGGGTGCAATATTTCTGTGGTTCCTGAAAGTGGAGTAGAAAATCTAGTGGTCTCTGGAGAGAAGACCATGTTGTGGCATCAAAGGCTTGGACATATTGGAGAAAAGGGCCTTCAAATAATTCATGGTAAAGGTATGCTAAAAGAAATGAGCAATAGCTCTCTGGATTTTGATTTCTGTGAAAATTGTGTATATGGGAAGCAGAATCGGGTGAGTTTCCCCTCTGGTAGTAAGAGGGTGAAACAGATATTAGAACTTGTGCACAGTGTTGTGTTTGGACCTATGAAGGTTCCATCACTGGGTAAGTCTATGTACTATGTATCATTTATAGATGACTTCTCAAGGAATACATCGATATATTTCCTTAAGAAGAAATCTGAAGTTTTTGACAGGTTTAAAGAATTTAAGGCTCTGGTGGAAAACCAGACAGAGAAGAAGATAAAGGTGTTGAGGATAGATAACGGTGGAGAGTTTTGAAGTGAGGAATTTGAAGAATTTTGTAAGAAGTGCGGTATAGCATGTCAGAAGACTACATATACACCTCAGCAAAATGGAGTTGCAGAAAGAATGAACAAGATGTTGATGGAAAGGGCAAGAAGCATGCTCAGTGGTGCCAGGTTAGGACAAGAATTCTGGGCAGAGGCGATGGATACAGCATGTTCCCTGGTCAACAGATCACCTTCATCAGCATTGGAGGATAAGACTCCACAAGAGGTATGGACTGGTAAGAAACCCTCTCTTTCACATTTGAGGGTATTTGGATGTGATGCATATGTACATGTTCCAAAGGATAAACGAACCAGGTTGGATAGTAAATTTGAAAAATGCATCTTTATTGGGTATAAAGATGGTTTAAAGAGTTATAAGCTTTGGAACCCAGCAATAAGGAAGGTTGTGTACAGCCGAAATGTGGTGTTCAGAGAGGTGAAAGATGTTATTAAACATGAAGTCCAACGAAAGGAACCTGAGAAGATATAGTTTGAGCTAAAGGAGGAAGAATCAAACTCTACATCAGGGGAGGAATCAGAAGATGAAGAGCCACAAACTCTGGGTGTAAGAAGATCAGTTCGAGAAAGAAGGCAACCATAAAGGTATAGTCCATCTGCTTTTTGTTCAAATTTTGCTTTATCTATTACTAATGATGATCCCAAAACTATGAAGGAAGCAGGAGATTCAGAGGATGGAAAACTCTGGAAAGAGGCCATGGTTGATGAAATGGCATCTTTGCACAAAAATGAGGCTTGGGATCTGGTGGAGTTGTCGGTTGAAAGGAAATCCATTGGCAGCAAATGGGTGTTCAAGAAGAAGAAAAATGTAGAAGGAAAGGTGGATAAATGCAAAGCCTTGTTGGTAGAAAAAGGTTATTCCCAGGTGTCAGGAATTGATTTTGGTGATATTTTTTCTCCTGTTGCCAAGGTAACTTCTATTAGGTTACTTTTATCTATTGCTACTGCTTTTGATTTTGAGGTAGAACAGATGGATGTGAAGACAACATTTCTTCACGGGGATCTAGAAGAGGAGATCTACATGAAGCAACCTAAAGGCTTTGTGGCGAATGGTAAGAAAGAACTGGTATGCAAGTTAAACAA
>APFE030289809.1:0-39403 GCA_000404065.3 Pinus taeda | reverse complement strand
GTCCATGGCTTTAGACGTGATGGTTTTCGGTCCATGGTATTGGATGCTTTGGCATGTGTAAATATGTATTGTAACATTGAAATGAACATAATGAAAAATCAATCTAGTAGTCCCGGTTTTGGGATACAGGGGAAACTCTTTGTGTATATGTGTTTTATGTGTTATGCTCTCGCATTGTTTATTTTCTGTGTTTTAGAATTCGTATGCAGGTAATTTCTGTATGGGATTAAAATCTATAGTAAAACAATAATAATAATAATAAATAATGATTAATTAGTAACTAGTTAATGAAAAGGTATGTCCCTAAGGATATAACTGTTAGTGAAGAGGTATTTGCCTAAGGTATATAAGCAGGCCTTCACCCTCATTGTAATCATCTCATCAAATCTTTTATATAATATTCAATATACAATTACATATCCTACAATGGATGTCTTTGTCTTCGAAGAATTTTCAAGCTTACTCTGTTGCGTATATGAACCTTGTTTGTTACATTGGTATCAAAGCAAAAAACGATGTTGAATGGAGATTTGGGTTGGCAACGAAAGTTTGGGTTGGCATTGCAACTGGCAATGGTAGTTAATGGTGGATGTCTTGAGTTTTGTTGGAACAAGGGAATGTGGCGGACAAAGATAACAGTGAATGGAACGTTCGGGGTGTTAGATAGGGATCACAAAGATTTGCGTTTTGTAGTACTGGTAATGTCGTCAAGGAATCCAATGATAAGGTGTGTTCTGCATGAGCCTTGCGATGGAAGTGTTGGGTGCGGGCCACAATAGTTTACAATCTGATGGATCTGTACAAATTGTGGAAAGGAGAATTGATTGCGACGATGGAGGCAAGAGGACGGTGGAATCGCTCGGTCGTGGGAGGCAAAAGTTAGTTGTTCGCGATATGACAGTCTAAATTATTCTGGTCAATGGAGGCAATAGCGGTAATAGTGTAAATATGGCGGTGTAGACAGTGAAAACATGGTGGCATGGTTGTTTTTAGTTGGACAATGACCCTATGGTGGATGTTCCGGTGCTTTATATTATTATTTTGTTTTTTAATATTCAATTTTGCTATCTTTGAACCATATGTTCTATGGCACTTTTTTAACTCGACAGTTTGTGTGTCACCTTCTTTGGAATGGATCTAGCATTTGATGACCTGTAGAATTCAGTTGCCAAAGTGAAGGTTTTGAAAGCACTAATCGATAGCCACTTCGATATTGAGTTGCAACTCACAGATACAAATATTGTGCTTATCAGTTAGCTGCAGATTTAGGTTATGAATGGTAGTGACAACGCCTGGTTGCAATCGATGACGGTGTTGGCTCATAGATGACTACAGATGGGTAAGTTTAACGTTTTTTACAAATATTTATTCATAAGAGTGGTGAAGGTTGTGTAACTATATTCCCAAACAAAACCTGGAAGGACACTAAAGGAGCCCTGGTAATAGCAAAAGGAAAAAAGGTTGGTATGTTGTAATTATGCAATGATATTTCTAATTTTTTTAATGCTTTAACCTCCACAAAAGCAAATACAACATTGTGGCATCATAGGTTCGAGCACATGAGTGAGAAAGGGATGTAGATTCTTCACTCAATAAATTTGTTTCCAAGTTTGAAGCATGTTGATTTAGATTTTTGTGAGAATTGTGTTGACCGAAAGCATAAGAGAGTCAGATTTATTAGAGTTGGGAAGGAAAAGAAGAGAGAAAAATTAGAGCTTGTACATACAGATGTATGGGGACCAACTCAAGTATCATCTCTTGGTGGATCTCACTATTATGTTACTTTTATTGATGGTGCAACTAGAAAATCCTGTATTTATTGTATTCAGAATAAATATGATGTATTTGATACTTTCAAGAAATGGAAAACTTTGGTTGAGAATGAGACAGGAAAGAAGTTGAAGTGTTTCAGTGTTGGGTGTGGAGCCTGATTATCTTTTATATTCAAAGGTATCGCCGAATTGGACCCCAATTCGTAATGGGGCGGTAATGCCACCCGTAAAATATTTGTTGTAGGGGGGGTAGTTGCGACCTTTGGGAGCCCCCCCCACCTTCCTGGCGGGGGGTTCGGGGGAAGTGCCCTAGTAGCTAAAAATAGATGTAAAATTACCTTGTAAAATGTTGTAATTTCGTAGTCAATCTGGGTCGTTCATTAGGCAGAGATCTGATGGTATATGTTATGTTTAATTTAGGGTTCTTTCCCCTAAAAGGAACCCCCTCGCTATATATGAGGGAATTGTATTGCGCCTATGTAGATTTGTATTCTGAGTGAGGAAGAGAGATGAGATTGAGAGCGAAGAGGGAATTACAGGGGATCTGATGTAGGTTGTATCTCTTCAGTTTGCTGGATAATATAAAAGGAAGGGCTGGTTGTTTCTCTGTGGATGTAGCCCAAACTGGGTGAACCATGTATATCTGTGTCTCTCTTGTTTTATGCGTTTTCTGTGTTTATATTTCTGTAATATTTTATGTGTTCCATTGCTCTGTAATATATAATTTTCTAACACTTAGATCAAACAATGGAGGTGAGTGCTACAACAAAAAGTTTGATAACTATTGTTCATAACATGGAATTATCAGAGAGAAGACAATTCCAAGAACACCACAGGAAAATGGTGTGTCAAAAAGGATAAACAGGACAATCATGGAGCGTGCAAGGTGCATGAGATTGCATGCAAGATTGCCCTTATAATTTTGGGCAGATGTTATAGATATTGTTGTTTATCTAATAAATAGAGGGCCTTCAAGTTCCTTGGATGATGGTATTTCAGAGGAGGCATGGACAGGTAAAAAGGTAAACTACCAATTTTTAGAGACTTTTGGTTGTGAAGCCTTTGTCAACATTAATAAAGAAAATATAACAAAGCTCGAGGCAAAATCAAAGAAATGTACCTTTATTGGATATGGTGTTGATGATTTTGGTTATCGCTTATATGATTATGAAAATGAAAAAATCATTAGGAGTAGAGATGTCATATTCAATGAAAAGGTCTTGTATAATGATCAGATGCAGGAAAATAAATGGGAAAAGGAAAACAAAAAATATGTCGTGCTTTATGAGATCAGAGAAAAAGTAAACGTGCCTGAAAATCATAATGAACAACGACCACAACAATAACATGCACCTCAAAAACCTGAAAGTGATGTTAGAAGATCTACTAAGTTAAGTAGACTCCCTACATAGTACTTTCCTTCATTATATTATGTATTGTTGATTGATTATGGTAAACTGGAAATATATGAAGAAGCAATGCAGATAGAAACCAGGAAGAAGTGGGAGCAAGCCATGGAAGAAGATATGGACTCCTTGATGCATAACCAGACTTGGGACTTAGTCAAGTTTCCTGCAGGTGAAACAACACTGCAAAAAAAATGGGTTTACAACTTGAAGCAAGAAGATGGAGTAAAACAGAGGTATAAGGATAGACTTGTGGTGAAAGGGTTTGCACAAAATAAAGGTATAGACTTTGATGAAATTTTTTCTCTTGTTGCTAAAATGAATTCAAGCATAACTATTTTAAGTCTAGTGGCACCAAAATATTTGCATCTTGAGCAGTTAGATGTAAAGACAACCTTTCTCCATGGGGATTTGGAGGAAGAAATATATATGTAGTAGCCAGAAGGGTATGAGGTCAAAGGAATTGAGAAAATAGTGTGCAAATTGAAGAAGAGATTGTATGGATTAAAATAGGCTCCAAGGCAATGGTATCTAAAATTTGACAGGTTTATGTCTAAACAAGTTTATACTAGATGTTACTCTAACCATTGTATTTATATTAAAAGAAAATGATGGCAGCTATATTGTATTGCTATTGTATGTAGATGACATGCTTGTTGTGGGGTCTGACATGCAGGAAATAAATGTGCTCAAAATAAAATTTGCAAATTCATTTGCAATGAAGGATTTTGGTGTTTCAAAACAAATCCTTGGTATGAGAATAACTAGAGATAGGAAAAATTGCAAATTAACATTCTCAAAGTGAGTACATAGAAAAGGTGTTGGAAATATTTAATATACAGAATGCAAAAACAATTAGTACACCTTTGCCTAGCCATTTCAAACTAAGTAAGGAAATTTGTCCCAAGACCCAGGAATAGATGGATTATATGTGTAAAGTTCCATATGCATCAACAGTTGGAAGCTTCATGTATGTGATGGTTTGCACAAGGCCAGATATTGCACATGAAGTGGGAGTTGTAAGCAGATATATGAAAAATCCAGGAAAAGAGCATTGGATGGCAGTGAAGTGGAATCTCAGGTGTTTGAGAGGTACCACAAATCAAGCATTATGCTTTGGTGGTTCAAACATTGCTCTACAGTGATATATTGATGCATATATGGCTGGCGTTAGAGATAACAAGAGGGGCACCATAGGCTATCTGTATATTGTAGGTGGAACAACTGTCAATTGGGTTTCAAAGTTGCAAAACATTGATGCACTTTCAACAATAGACGCAGAGTATGTTGCTGCTATAGAGGCCAATAAAGAAATGATTTGATTACAAACGTTTATGGATGAGTTGGGAAAGAAGTAGGTGATGGGAAGGTTACACACTAACAACCAGAGTTCCATTCATCTTGCAAAGAACTTAACATTTTGTTCCAAGACTAAACATAGACAACTCAAGTGCCATTTTATACGGTCAGTGTTGGAGGATGGATAGTTGAAGTTGGAAAAGATACACACTAGCTAGAATCTTATAGATATGTTAACAAAAGTTGTAACTAGGGAGAGATTGAGATTTTTCTTAGTTTAAATATGTCTTCAAGTATGATGATGAAGATGAGAAATGACCACGTCCAAAGTGGAAGAATTGTCCAACAAGTGAAGTAGCGACGGAATTGCTATAATCAGTCTCCAAGTGGGAGATTGTTGCGTGTGGAGCCTGATTGTTCAGATGTTTTTGTTTTCAGTTGCATTCAATCCCTATTCCTAATGGGGTGGAAAGAATGCCCTTTTAATTTCAATAAGGGGGGTACAGGGGGTTGACTGCCCTTTTAATTTCAATTAGGGGGTTTCGGGGGCAACACCCCCGAAGCTAAAAATAGATGAAAAATTCGCCCTGTAAAATATTACAATTTCGTAGTCAATTTGGGTCATTCATTAGGCAGATGATATGACAGTAGAAGTTATGTTAATTTAGGGTTTTTTGTCCTAGAAGGCAACCCTCAATTTATATGAGGGAATTGTATTACGATTGTGTATGATTATTCTAAGTGAGAGAGAGAGGAGGTTGTGTGAGAGTGGAGAGGAAATTACAGTGGCTCTGTTGTAGGTTGTATCTCTTCATATTTCTAGATAATATAAAAGGAAGGACTAAATGTTTCTTGGTGGGCATAGCCCAAATTGGGTAACCACGTATATCTATGTCTCTCTTGTTTTATGTGCTTCTCTATTTGTGTTTCCACAATATTTTGTGTATTTCATTGCTCCGTTAATTAATTTCTAACAAGCTACAAGGCTCCTTATCTCACATCATCATATCATTCCTGAGCTTCGATCATCTTGGATGTTATGGAGCCAAAATCTTTCTTAATCTATCTTCATGACAGAGTTCTTGCCATCAAACTTTTATATCACTTTCCACCAACCATGATTGATAGTATCTTCATCATCAAAAGTATCATTTCAAACCAATCAATGTAGAGTTAATCATAGCTCCCTTTACCCATCTGGGAAAGTGAATATCTTCAACATAAAATATATCATGACCAACAGGCTATCTCGTGACTTGCTACTTTTCTGCCTTTATGGTGTACACATTTTTGCCATATATTTTTCTAATCCAAAACCAATGTTTTCCACTCAATCCATGTGCTCTTTTAATTGATTTAAACCAAATAATTTTAGATACATCATATTATCGTAACTGCTATCTTTCTAGTTTATATCTCTGTAATAAGTTCTTCTAAGCAACCAAATCATATCTCAAACAAATCAGCAATATCAAAGTTGCCAGATCATTATAGCCTCTTTTGCTGCTTTCTCCCTCTAAGGTCAACATCCCTTTGCATGATCTATCTCCATATTGTACTAGATTTCTTCTTCAAGCTATTCAACTTTTGTTCAACAATCAATTTGTTCATGAACCAATCAGCAAGCTTCAATATCATATCCATAAGAGTCTTTACGTCTCCCTTTGAAGATACCATTGTTATTTTTTGTACGTTCCTCAAGAGACCATATTGGATGTTGATCAATGTTACCATGTGTCCTACCCATCTATCATGCCTTTATAGATCGAATAACCATATGGAAGAGTCCTAAATTTTCCAATCTAACCAATGCATACCATGCTCTTGCTTCTAAGTATATTTTTGCATCCAACTCTTCCTACAATACTTTTTAAGACATGAATCTAATTTCCAATGAAGAGCGCTTTTTATAGATTTGCATACCTCTTCCTTTAATATAGCCATCTAGTTGACTTCCTTCTGAACAAACTACTTCTTTCCTTGAAGATAGTGTCTATGATGAGACTCCTTTCTTAAGATGAGAAATGCTTCAATTTGTTGAAAAATGCAACAATAAATTCTCACTTTGATTTTGCCTTGATTAAATTGAGAAAAAATTAATTTCCACATCAGCAGACAACCTGGATGATGTTAACTTGTGACATGGCTTGTGTCACCCAGTTTACTCAATAAATTCGAGTTGGAGGAGTTAGAGTTCAATTCTGCATGTGTGATTGCTAATTTGTAGCAATTAAGGTTAGTTATCTCGGGTTATTTTCAGTTAAACTAGTTCTAACTTTTGGAGGAACTAGTGGAAGGTCAATTACGCACTGGGACTTCAGTCAAAATCAGTGATCATCCAGTAACTGATCAATCAACCCAAAATAGCTAGTGTATGTAGAGAATTCGAGTTACCCAGTTGAAGTGGAAATTCCAAGGTAGTGTAACATCAATTGTAAACTAGTCTTGAGTGTATAGGTGTTGCATGCAGTCATATGATCAACCTAAGGACTTGCGCAATTCAATTAGAGGAATTTCCTAAACAATAGGGGCTAATTCCTCAACGAGCAACACAAGGAAATAGGAACTCAAGCCAAGGCAAAATTTGACTAAGTCTGGGTCAGAGGCCTTCAATGAGTAGATAGATAGATTGTGCACTTGCAATGTGAGTTTAGTTGAGCAAAGAAATCTTAATACATCTCTATTAATTTGATTAATGTAATTAGGCATTGGGGTTTTTTGCAAATTGCTTTCCCCAGATAAAAATACTTGTTGCAAGTGTGTTATTTCTTCTTGCATGTCTAAGATTTTTGTTCTAAATTGTGAATTAATGTCTGTAGAGTAGTAGAGTAGGTTTGTGTCTTAAGATTTTGATTAAAAATTTATGAGTAGTTGCAAATCTACAACCTAATTTCTACATTGTGTCAGAGCTAGATTCACATTAGAGCAAGAAATTCGAAGTTGCTCTCAGAGGTTCAAATTTGAAGATCAGTGTAGCAGGATTTATTTAGAGATAAGAGGATGGCCTTCAATGGATTAAGGCAAGAGTATGCCTTGGAAGGAACCTCTAATTTTGTTGCTTGGAAGGATCGCATGGAGGTGATATTGGATGACAATGGATTGCTAGAATACATCAAGTCAGATGTTGCAAAACTGCAAGTATCTGATGCCCAAAACCTTGCTCAGTGGAAGAAATATGTAGCCAAGGCGAGGAGAATAATCTTGGAAGGAGTATGAGATAATATCATCTCGAATCTCCATGGAAAAGAAACTCCATTCGCAATGTGGAAAACACTTACATAAATGTTCGAGAATAGTAGTGACCACAGGAAGTTGGTGTTCAAGGATAAACTTCGAAGTATCAAGATGCAAAAGAATGACACAATTATGTAGTATCTGAGAAAGTTTACACAATGTTGTGATGAACTTGGCAAGGTTGGTATTAATGTCCCCGAAGAAGAGTTCGTAAGCCTAGCCCTTCTAGGCCTTCCCAAGAGCTTACATAACTATCAAGATTAGGTGAACGAGAGGGATAAACTACTGAATTGGGAGCGCTTATGGTCCAATTTGGTATAGGAGGAAATAAGGAAGAATAATAGAGATGGGACTTCATTTAAGGATGAGGATGAAGAAAAATTTTCATTGGGAAGAAATCCCAATCTAAACCAAAATCCATTTAAGGGGGCAAGAAGAATGATTTGCCAAATATTAAATACTTCCATTGTCATGAATTTGGGCATTATGCCACGAAGTGTCGACACAAGAAGGCAATCAAGAAGACCTCAGAAGGAGTAGTAGGTGAAGTTTTGGCTTCACAGTTCGAGTTTGACTTTACCCTCATTCCATGCATAACCAACACAATGATGGGGAGTGTGTGGTACTTGGTCTCAGGTGCATCATTCCACATGACAGGGAATAGAGACTTTTTCAGTGACCTGGAAGAAAAATATTTGTAGATGCACATCAAGACGGGGGGTGACAAAAGGTATAACACGACTTGGATTGGTACAGTCACCTTTCAGAAGGAGTTGAGCTCCCTCCTCAAGCTCAAGGATGTCATGTTCATTCCGGGCCTAAAGAAAAATCTCGTCTCTATTACAATTTTGGAATATTATGGTTATGATGTGATATTAAACAACGGAAAGGAACTTTTGAGACACATATCCATGGGATATATGAAGAAAATTGGGGTTCGTGTGAAGAACCTGTATAAGCTAGAGATGGATGATTGTGCTGCATTGAGCACAAAGGAAGAAGAGGAGGTGTAGAGCCGCGATATCGGTGAACTTTGGCATAGAAGAATTGACCATTTGCATCATGGCACTTTGAAGATCATGCAACAAATAACCACAAGCCTTCCCAAAGGAGCACTTGAGCAACAAAATGTATGTAAAGGATGTACTTTAGGAAGTAAACAAAATCCACATTCCATGATCAGGAAAACAAAGCACATGCATTCCTGGAAAGGATCCACTTTGATGCTTGTGGACCTTTCTCAATAGCCTCCACTGCCAGGGACAAATATTTTGTCATTTTTATTGATGACTTCTCATGGAAGTGTTAGATCTTCTTCATGCGGAAGAAAGATGAGACATTCTCCAAGTTTGTAGAATTCAAAGCATTGGTTGAGAAAGAAATGGGAAAGAAGGTGAAGGCTCTAAGGAATGATAATGGAGGTGACTACGTGTTGAATGATTTTAAAAATTTATGTGCAAAAGAAGGCATTCAACGAGAGTTGATAGCACCCCACAACCCACAGTAGAATGGGGTGGCTGAGAGGAAAAATTGTACATTATGGGAGAAACAAGGGTAATGTTGCATGACCAAGGCCTACCTCTGCATTTGTGGGTCTAGGCATGCAACAAAATAGTCTATTTGCAGAACCAGAGTCCTCATTGGATTCTGGGCATGATTACACTAGAGGAGGCTCTCTTGGAGAGAAAGTCGGATGTGTCACACTTTAGAATTTTTGGAGCATTTTTTTGTTGCCATGTCTCCAAAGAATCAAGGAAGAAGCTAGAGCCGACAAAAAAATTGGGGGTGTTTGTGGGTTACACAGAAACTCACCACAACTACCGTGTGTACTTTTCATCCCTCAGAATGACAGTTGTGCAAAGGGATGTAAAATTTGCTGAAGATAAAGCGATGTGGTGCTCTCTTGAGAGGGAGCCTAAGATCCCACCAAAAGAGGAGCTTTTAGATCCAAAGAGGGATCCTCAAGAATTTTTGGAGAAAACACAAATTGAGGAGCATAGAGTGGAGACAACCACTCAAGCAGAACCATCTAAAGAAGGCAAGAAAATGACCAGGGAAGCTAAGAGACTTGTACAAGATTTGAGGGAGAATGTGGGTGCTCCTTAAAATCAACACAGGTTGAGAATGTCACAAGATCAGTACACTGGCTACATGGCTCTAATGACTGAGCTTGTAGAGACTGAGCAATCCTATTTCGATGAAGAAGTAGAGAAATCTGTATGGGTTGATGCAATGGTGGAGGAATATGAGTCCATTGTAAAGAAAAGTGTTTGGGAAGTGGTCCCACGACCAGTAAATAAATCAATTGTGGGTTCAAGATGGATCTTTAAGGTAAAGCATGCAGTAGATGAAAGCATAGAAAAGTACAATGCGAGATTTGTGGCCAAGGGTTTACTCTCAAGTTGAGGGGATTGACTATGAGGAGACCTTTGATCCTGTAGCAAGGTACTCATCCATTAGATCAATTCTTTCTATGGCTGCACAAGTGGGGTGGAAGATCCACCAGATGGATGTAAAAACAACATTACTCAATGGAGTTATTAAGGAGGAGGTGTATATCGAGCAACTAGAAGGCTTCGATACTTTTGATTGGGAGTCTCATGTGTGAAAACTCAAGCCAGTGGTGTACGGTCTCAAGCAAGCACCTCGTGCTTGGTACACCAGGATCGATAGCTATCTCACTGGTTTGGGCTTCACAAAAAGTGAAGCGGATGCAAACCTTTATCATATCTCGGTAGAAGGTAAATTGTTGATTATTGCCTTATATGTTGATGACTTTATTTTAACTGGTGATGAGGAACTGATCAGATCTTGTAAGGAGGACCTTGAAATAGAGTTTGAAATGAAGGACATGGGTCTCATGAAATACTTCCTTGGATAGGAAGTATGGCAAGGTGATGGGGAATTGTTTGTCTCTCAGGGAAAGTATGCCATTGTGATACTTCAGAGGTTCCACATGGACAGTTGCAAACCCATGGAAACACCTCTAGCAACCAACTGGAGGAAGGAGGATGCCACTTCAAGTGAGGAAGTGGATGCCACTATTTACTGATAGTTGGTGGGTTCACTAATATATTGTGAACACATGACTAGACATGTGCTATGCAGTCAACCAACTGAGCCAAGCTATGGTTAGACCATTCAAAATATTTTGGAGATGATCTAAGCATGTTTTACAGTACCTCAAAGGCACTACCCAGTTTGGACTATGGTACAAATAGGTAAAGGGAGTGAAGTAATGTGGCTTCATGGATGGAAGTTCAAGTTCCAAAGGTGTAGGTTAGGGGTGGTTGATAATCCCTTCCTTGCTGAGAAGGAGTGTTGAAAAATGCAGCAAGAAATTCTCAATTTGATTTTTCCTTGATTAAATTGAGAAAATTCGAATTTCCATGCTAGCGGACAACTCGGATGATGTTAACTTGTGTGACATGGCTTGTGTCACCCAATTTACTCAGTAAATTTGAGTTGGGGGAGTTATAGTTTAGTTCTGCATGTGTGATTTCTAATTTGTAGCAATCAAGATCAGTGATATTACGTTGTTTTCTGTTAAACTAGTTCCAACTTTTTGGATGAACTAGTGGAAGGTCAGTTACGCAATGGGCCTTCATTCAAACTCATTGATCATCAAGTTAACTGATCAATCAACCCAAAATAGCTAGTGCATGTAGAGAATTCGAGTTACCCAGTTGAGGTGGAGATTCCAAGGCAGTGTAACATCAATTGTAGACTAGTCTTGAGTGTACAGGTGTTGCATGTAGTCAGATGATCAACCTAAGGAATTGCACAATTCAATTATAGGAATTTACTAAATAATAAGGGTTAATTCCTCAAGGAATAGCACAAGGAAATAGGATCTAAAGTCGAGTTTGACTAAGTCTGGGCCATAGGTCTTCAGTGAGAAAAGAGATAGGTTGTGCACTTGCAGAATGAGCTTAGTTTAGGAAAGCAGATGTAATACATATTTATTCACTTGATTAATGCAATTAGGCATTAGGTTTTTAATATATTGATTTCCCCAGATAAAAATACTTGTTGCATGTGTGTTATTTTTTCTTGCATGTCTGAGATTTTTGTTCTAAATTGTGAATTAATGTCTGCAGAGCAATAGAGTAGGTTTGTGTCTTGTGATTTTGATTAAAACTTCATGAGCAGTTGCAAATATACAATCAAATTTCTACACAATTCATACCTTCATGCATCAACTTGACTATCTTCATACCTACAAGCTTCTTTGATGCTTGATTCCATAATATTCTAGTAGAATATACTCCTGTCATGTCACAATGATTCTTCCATATACTGAAGAAACTTCTCATCATGATGGTTATGTTACTGTTAGGGGCCCTTGTGATCCTTTTCAACTAAAAAATTTCTTCTATAACAACATGATGTTGAGTAATAGTTGCATGAATTGTGGAGTGTTAGATGGTCCAACTCCTTCTATCGTTGCTTTTCTAGATGACTACTACCAATTAGATGCCACTGACTGTGTAGACTCTAATTCTTCCAATATTATATGCTTCTTTTCATGATACCATAATTCACAAAAACCAAGACTCTTCTACAAATGTAACTGCATATGCTCCTCTAATTGCCATCTTCTAATATAAGAGAAAACAAACTTTGTAGTAAACATGGTAGTGGCAAAGTTCTTCAATAATAGAGATCCTTAAGATCTTCATACTTTGGCTTCTTTTCAGGTCCTATATATTCTTCAACTATGTGAGATCCACTCCTTTCCTTCCTCTTATTGTTCTTTCCATTTTGAGGATCCTTGGGACAATATATTTTAAAGTGTCCAAATTCATTACACCCAAAGCATTATACTTTGGATATATCTTGCCTTCCACAAGGTTGATTGTTGTTGTTGTACTTTCAACAAGGTTCAAACCTTCCAAACTTTATATTCTTCCTCTTCGATCTAACAAAAGCTTGACACTTTTCATTGGGTTCAGTGTCATACTTTTCCTTCAATCTTGTCTCTTCTAGAATACACAAAGCCCACAACTCATTGAAGTTTGGAGTGTCCTTTCCTGAATAGATGCTTGTTAGAAAACTACTCCATTTTGAAGGTAAAGCATTAAGGATACATGTTGTTAATTCAGAATTGAAAACAATTGCTCCAAGCCCTTGTAGTTGATCCTTCAATTGTGCGACCTTTATAAGATATAAGGCCAAGTATTCATCCTTCAATAACCTTGTTTTGTAAAGTTGATTCCTCAAATATATTTTTTGACATGTGGTACTAATTGAATATAGTTTTACCAACTTTCATAGATTGCTTTAGATGTGCCTAAATTTGCAACAAAGGGAATAAGATGATCTTTGATGGATGCAATGAGAATCCTTTGAGCCCTAAATTCTCCTTCCTGTACTTGTCCAATTCTTGAGTCTTATCTTTCTTTGGTTCTATTGTAGCATCCATCGTCATTTGAATTTCATTTTCAATATTATCACAAAAAATAAAAATAAAATTCAAATATTATGTTCTAAAATCAAAAGAGAGTTTGAAAGTTCGAAAGCAGTGATTTAATTTATACCATCGGCAACATTCAAATGCAATATAAGGTGGGTCCTGACTGATATGCTAAAGCTCGAGCGTTATTACGAAATATAAACAAGTGATGGCTTAAGAGGCGATTTAAGTGCTCTGCGGGGGGACAACGAGCATGAGTTATAACTCATGCTCAACCCCCGCAGTTGACCATGATGTCGAGGTAGTTGACTAAGATCTACGACCTGAGATCACTAAGAGGGTTCAAGCCTGATGAACCTACCATACACATCCTACCCATGCAGCGGGCCACTCCCATCGTTTCACTCCACCTCGTCTCCTCCACGTCATCCACCACTGTCATTCATTACCGTCCACCTCACCTACCGTACCTCGTCACCTCATCTGCCACTGCATTAATTAGTTACATTAATTACAGGGTTTCCCTCTGTTTTGCTTACCATATATATAAAAGAAAAGTAAAACCCCATTGCATTAGTCTTCTGTTTTTAGTACTAAGCAACCTTGCCTCTAATTCAACATTCTGAGTCAGCGACCGTCCCAAGAACTGTCTTCTACAGACACCATGGACAAACAAGTAAGTTCTTCCTCAGTCATCCATACCCCATTAATGGATTTCGAACGTGATATTTATGACACCCTCTACACAATTAAGCATCTTTCACTGTATCAAGAAGTCATTTTGAACCATAAAAAGTCCCCTATATTCATGGCAATGGTTAGGTCAGGTGTTTTAGCTGCTTTTGTCCCAAGGACTCATTTTTTCCCTGAATTTATTCAATGGTTAGCCTCAACAATGTACCCCAAGAAGTGTTTTGTAATGAATCAGTCAGGGGAGAGTGTTTTTCAAGTAACTTCACAATTAATTCACCAAGTTTTGAATTACCTTGTATCTAGAACTTACACCACCTTTACTGAAGATTCTTTGGCTTCATATTATGTTTGGCTTCATATTATGATAACTTGTCCCCCATGAGTCTTCTAATGTTACCTCTTTCCTGGCTCCTAAATCTAGTCAATTCCCTTTAGATGGGAATTTGTTTGCTTTAGACATTTTTGTAGTTGATATATAACCATAAACCTATAATGCATTAAAAATATTAAGAAAAAATATGAATATAATATAATAATATAAAGTGATACAAGTATGATATAATTTATAAATTTAACATAATAAAAATTAAATCAATCTAACTATTACATATTAAATGTAAATAAAAAAAAATACATTTGGTAATTTTTAACTCAATATAACAATAACGTATTCTTTATTAACTAAAAATCAGTAAAATTTCATTCAGTAAATTAAATTTTCAACTACTAATGCTATAGAATATTTTACAAATTAAAATATAAAATAAATAATGAATAAATATATTTCTTCAGTGAATATTAGAAATTTAATAATAAAAACATTGAAAAAAAAACATCTCATGGCAAAAATTAATAAAGCTACGTAATAGTAAATATATTTTTGTTAATAAACATTGGAAATTTAATAAAAAAATCAGTTGAAAGAGAAAACCTCTCGCTATATAATTAATACAACTACGTAATGTAATTAATAAGAGAAAGGTAAAAAAAAAATTGGTTATATGAGAGTTGCCGCGTGACCCATTTTTTATTAGAAAGAATAAACTAAAATTAATAACAGGTGGATAAAGTAAAATAATGAAGATAAAGAGAGGGTGAAGGAGTATCTGCTATAACCAAGTGATGTAGAATCGGAGGTTGAAGAAGGCCTCCACTTTGACCGAGAATTGAATCTTGGTAAGTTGTCATGGAACCACTTGATTCTTAATGGGTATACTCTAAACTCGGAACCTTCCTCTTAATGGGGGTTTCGGTCCTGAGATAGATAATTGAGGGTTATGTCGAATCGTTTCTCGAAGTGTCTTGACTTCTACGTTTAGCATGTTTTGGGAGGCGTTATTGTGTGTATCAAAAATGGGATTTTAGGTGAGACGGTCATGGAAGAGCAAGAAGGATTGGAGAATGAGAACAAATGGAAAGAAAAGTAGCAGAGAAGAAGAAAATAAGAACGAGTGGGATTTTGACATCTTGTTACGTGGACTTTTAACAATTGCTAGACTTGGAAACACATTGATGAATATGGATGAACAGAATTATATATAGCATTCTCAAAGAGGCATGAAAGCGAAGGACGACAAAGAGGTCTGACCTGAAAATGGAAGGATGACAAAGAGGCTTGTGTAGAGGACGAAATTTGTACACCTGTCTGGTTGGATATATTGAAGCAGAATTTAGTTTAATAGGAAAAACATATACATATGAAGTCCTCAACTTATAATACAATTGTTGCTGGTACCATCCATTGCAAACTCTTGGATCAGTGTATCAATTATGTAATGTATGATGGTATCTTGGCTGCCCTCAGCATTATTCAAGTGTTGGTTTCTAGGTTTCCTATTTGGCTAATTGGTACTGTATAGAGCACAGGGCCATGCTCTTTATGAAGCAGGAAGTTGTTGGACCTGCATTAATGAAAGATCAAAAAGCTATAGCATGAGGCTCCTCTCATGAGACACATGTGTGTGATGTTATAACACACATGTGCCTCTGATGTTATAACACACATGTGCCTCTGATGTTATAACACACGTACGTGTTCATCATATTAACTATTTTTAAAATGAATCTAATTTTCTATCTTCAAATATTACTAAGAATATTAGCAACATGTTCCCTGAAGGTTATAAATAAATCCCCATTCTCGACTTACCTTAATTTGGTAAATAAATTAAAATTCTGAAACATAGACAGGCCTATCGAAGTACAACTGAAAGACGAGACCCCTATTCGCATATGGAGCTGTTATAAGTGTAAGCAGCCTGGTTAGAAGCAGATGCAGTGACTCTAGAAACTTCCAACACAACACAACGTACACTGCGTTTACATATGCAATGAAAAGTCGTGCGATGGGAAGAAGTTTTAGAGGCCGCGCCACTCTTTGCGCCACTCTTTGTTGGTAACAACCCGAAAACAGTTTACCATTCCAAATAACTCTGTAGAATTTATATAAGAAGAGTTGAGATGTGATTTCATGCCGATTGCAACTTAACTTGTATTATGGTAATGGGCAGTAATGTACTAGGGCTAAGTAGAGGAAATTATCACACAAGTTCTTGCAGTTATTCGAAAATGTTAACGCAGAGATTTTGTTAATGCAAGGTATGATTTAGATGCATCATACATAATAAAAATAATAAGACCAGACTAGTAACGCCATCCAAAGGAATTTCACCAGACTACAATTCATTGACTACTAACCAGTTATATGATCGAATTTCAACACATCCATGAGGACTTAGAAACACATCGATGAACAAGTGATGAGTATTGATGCAGAACAGGTGTTGTACCAGGTGATACTTGCAGCTAGATTAACAGAAAGCTCAAGGTATTAAATTCAAACGATTCTGGCTTGAAAGAAGAAGTAAATAATTTGAACACCAAAAATCCTAACTGAAGGGATGACAGAGATGCACTCTGTGCATTGGGAGATTTTCTAAATAGAATTGGGAAAATATTCACAAACAGAAATGTCAGGAAAGATGAGCACAGATGCTCTCGAGAGATTTTAGCGATCTTCTCCTAGATTATATCACCAAAAGCACCATGGTAGTGACGTGACGACAGTGGGAGAGATTTTAGCGATCTTCTACTCAATATTACAACTGTTTCTCCTACCATCCATGGCAAACTCTTGGATCAGTTGATCAATTATGTAATGTAGGATGCATATCTTGGCTGCCCTCGGTGTTAGCCCAGTGTTAAGTTTTTAGGTTTCCTATGTGGCTAATTGGTACTGTATTAGGCACGGGGCCATGCTCTTTATTGAGCGGGCAGCTATGGCTTAATTAGACCTGCATTAATGAAAGATCAAGAAGCTATAACATCACACCTAAGCCTAAGTGTCAAGTTCAGGAGGCTCCTCTCATGTGAGACCTGTGCCTCTGATGTTATAACACATGTACGTTCATTATATTAATTATTTTTAAAATCAATCTTCAAATATTACTAATAATATTAGCAACATGTTAATCCCATCGTCGAATTACCTTAATCTGGTAAATAAATTAAATTTTGGAACATAGACAGGACTACCAGGTTAATTAAAGTAATAAAGTACAAGTGTAACCAGCCTGGTTAGGAACAGAAGTAGTGACTCTAGAAACTTACAACACAACAGTACACGTTTACCTATGCAATGAAAATTCGTGCGACAGGGAAGAAGTTTTAGAGGCTGCGCCATTCTCTGTTAGAAACCCGAGAACGGTTTACCATTCCAAATAACCCTATAGAATTTATATAAGAGTTGAGATGTTGAGCTATGATTTAATGCTGATTGCAATGTAACTTGTATTACGTACTAGGCCTAAGTAGAGTAAAATACCACACAACTTCTTGCAGTTATTCCGAAAGTGTTAACAAAGGTTTTGTTAGCGCAACCTATGATTAGATGCAATATCATAAATAATAACTCCTGCATCAAAAGGAATTTAACCAAATTACAATTCATTGACTACTAACGAGTTATATGATCGTCTTTCAACACATCCATGAGGACTTGGAAATTACACATCGATGAACAGGTGATGGGTATCGATGCAAAACAGGTGTTGTACTAGGTGTAACAGAAAGTTCAGGGTATTAAATTCAAACGGTTCTGGCTTGAAGAAAGAACAAAATAATTTGAACACTAAAAATCCTAACTGAAATTCCATATAGGAGGGATGACAGAGAAAGATGCACTCCGTGGGTAGATAGATTTTCTAAATCGAAATGGAAAAATATTTACAAATAGAAATGTCAAGGAAGGATGACCACAGATGGGGGCGAGATATTTTAGCATACTAACCTGGCTTCTTAGGAAATTTTCATTTTCTATTGAAACTCTGCAAACTGATGGGCACTGGAAAATCCTCATTCTCTGCTCCAAAAGCACAGGAAACGCTATTCTAGCAGGTCCTCTATATAAAATTCCAATTCATCAGAAAAAGAAACATAAAGAAGGGCCTGGCCGAATGAATTTAAAAATAATTCAAGAAAATAATTCTAACTCACTCTGGATGCATTCCATTATTTGTTGATAAGTTTTCCCTTCAACCACCAATGCATATTCTCCTCTGCATGGATTTTCTCTCTCAATTAACAGACACAAAACAAACAAACATTTACACCACAACCACAACACTACATAGGACATTGATACATACAACACACAACAGAACAGAACATTTATGGAGCACTCCATAAGACAGACACAATGCTTGAAGAGAAAGAACACCCATGATTGATGATTAACCTGTAGACTGAACAGAGAAAATGATTTGTCAGGTTACATAAAAATAGCCTTTCCCTCCCTAGTTAACCAAACAGAGAGAATGACAAACAAATTAAATGGAACAAAAAAATTACCTTTAATCCATTCGAGTTCACCCTGTTGTTGTTTTCGCACTGTATTGCGAAAATTACCATCACCTCTTCTTCCTATGTGAATTTCCTCCTCCCAATTCATCACAATCACCACTGATCCCTCTCATTCATTAGGCCACGCGCATGCGTGGGTTTTATGCTTGGGTTTTTGGACCGTTGCCTTCAAATTTAACTTTAACCAATCTTTTAATTACTAATCATTAAACCAATCTTTTAACTCAGTATTCTTATTATTTTATAATTTATGATTGATATTGTTAATGTAGCCTGCTGCGTTGTTTTTCAGTTCTCTGTTTCTACCTTGCGTTTTTCAGTTCTCTGTTTCTACCTTTCCAGTATTTTTTTTTTTTATTTTTTTTTATTTTTTTTAATTTTTATTTATTTATTTTTTTTTTTTTTTTTTTTTTTTTATTTTTTTTTTTTCGGCAACCCTTATCCGGATTGCGGCAGATTCCCTTCCCAAACTTACTTACGTCGCTGTTTTGGCCCACTTCTCCGTCTCCTTTTACAGAAATGGACTTTAACATTTTCACCGGAATTGCTTATGGATGGTCGAAAAACCTTATCATGTATAAATGTAGAAATGGGCGTTAACCTTTTCATCAGAATTGCTTATGGATGGTCGGAAAACCTTATCATGTATAAATGTATAAATGGGCGTTAACCTTTTCATCGGAATTGCTTATGGATGGTCGGAAAACCTTATCATGTATAAATGGACGTTAACATTTTCATCAGAATTGCTTATGGATGGTCGGAATCCGCAGTCTGTCATTGTCTCCGGGCTGTCTAGTGGAAAACTCAACATAGGGAATTCAATTCAACCTAACGAGCTACAACGCTCCACGTGTCCTACCACCTGCTAAGAAATAACCGCATAGCTAAATGTTTAAGGAGTTGTCTATAATGCGACTTTTTGGAGATTTCGGTGACGGAATCCGGCGGAAGAAATGAGGTTAAATCTTGATTTTTAGCAGTTAAAATGGTTTTTTAACTGCATATTTGGATTCAGCGCCCTGAAAAACCCCTGGGAGCCATTGATTGCGCAGAAACTAGCTATCAAACTTGAGATTCCAATGAATTGCTGTCGGATTTTGACCGGAAAAATCCGCCGGAAAGGCTTTCAAAAAGTCGCGTAATAGACTACTGCAATGTTTAACCCAGCGTAATTTTGGGTAAAAGAATAATATATATTGTTGGCTTCCGCACTCGGTCATGTGAAGCCATTTACATTTAATTATTGGAATTTTTATTTCAAATTTAAAGAATGATTAGTTTAGATTTATGGAAAATTCATATTTAGTATTATTTATATATTTAATTATTATTAATATGTTAATGTTTGTTTTTTTATATTTAAGAATTTATTAAAAAAATCCAATATTAAATTTTTCTATTTTTTTAGAAAATTAATAAGGTAAATGTGTTCAGTGTTAAACTTTTTAGTTGAGTCTTTTTGAATAAATTTCTTTTTTTTAATGTTCACTATAATTAAAAACAAAAAATATTTATTTAATTAGCAGTTAATTTTAATTAAATGCATTATTATTACTCAAAAGATAAGATGTGTAAGAATATTTTATTCTTTCTCTCAACCATAAATAAAGTATTTCAATGTTTATGTGAAATAATATAACTTTGTATCAAATTTGAAAAGGATAAAATTAATTAAAAGTAAAAAATAATAGTATTAGGCTCACAAATACATTATGTGTATCCAGTTGACACATGTACCTTTTAGAAGAAAAGTAATATATTTCTTAAATAAAAAATGCCAACTATAATTAAAAATAAAAGTGAATATATCAATTTGGTTAATTATAATTAAAAAAAATATTAATAATCTTATTCTCACTATGCTAGCTCCATTTATTATTGACATTACAGCTCAAAAAATGTGGTAAACATATTTCATTGAGTTTGGAAGATATGCAATTATTATACTTCATAAAGATATTTCAATATAAGATTTAGGTAAATTATTTAGATGTATAGAGAAAATAAATAATTGAAATAAAGAAAAAACTAGTTATTTAATAATAAGAATAATAAAAAGAGACATATGCAATTTGTTCAATTCTTAATATAAAATTAATGTGGCATTCTTGAGATTTTTTGAAATCGATAGGAAGAATGAGTCCTTTTGTATTTTGTTCTCAATTAAAATGTGTTTATTATGATAGGCATGCCTGATGGGTCCAATCCCCCTTGTCACACTTACCAACATTAATTAAAATGATTATGAATAGAATTAATGATGAACAGTTTGATTACATGTAATATCGGTTCATTTGGCGGTTGATTGAAATGATTTAATAATTGGTTTGGGGTCCGCACTTATGATTTGTACCCATGCTAATGGATATTGGACAAGTGTCCACTCCTCAGAATTGTCACCCCCGCTTTGGTATGAGGGTCTCAAACCCTATCTCCCAGTTATTTTGCTCGTGAACTGTTTGAGGTTTGAGGGTTCTGCAATATGGTTATTCTACGTGGTTTTCTCTGTATAACATTATGCTGTCTCTGGTACTCTGGCTCAGCTCTTGAATTGGAAACTTGTCGATTTCTCCTTCTGGTAATGAACTCTTGTTTGAACCTGGTTATTTCATTATTTGTTTCTCTGTTTGCATTTAATCTTTCTGTCGAATTATGGATTATAGTTTGCTTGTTAGAATCTAGGACTTCTCTGTGTACAAGTCAATATTGGTTATTTAGCTGGACTGTGCGACTCCTTTTGGTCTTGAATCGTTCTATGCGATTGTTCGTTGAGTTCTTTGGTTATATTCCTCTGTTTTGTGGATAGGTTGCGGTCGCAGGGTCTCGACTTCGGTTTCCTCCACAATGTCAAGGTAAGATTTTGTTCTCTGCTATCAGTCCTTTCTTCTTTTCACACTGTTTAACTGACACACTTGCTCCTTCATGAGCAGAGTGACCCTAGGTGACTGCAATGTAAGCGTCTTGTCTCTACAAGGTAAATTCGAACCCTGGTTTCGTTGTTTTCTTCCGGTCTTTACTTTCTCTGCCACATATTACTCACAAACTTCGATTGATGTCTATCGTTGTAGGTGTGTTCGTCCTAGAGGGTTTTGATTTCAGCTCCTCGGTGCGTTGGCTAGACCCGGGTAGGGTTGTTCCTTATTATTCGTGTTACTTGTATTCCGTTCTTTGTAGGCTAGGGTTACATCAGTTGGTTGTAATGACTTGAGACAGCCGTCAGTATGTATGCGTAGGCTATTAGACTTGCTCTGTTCCTCTTGTGGGTAGTTGCTATAGGGTTTGATTTACGGTTAGGGTTTCTAAACCCGTATGCTATGTTACCTCTTTGAACCTTGTACAACGTTATTGCATGGATTGTGTGTATATTTAAATGAGGTTTTGTGACTGTATATATTCGAGCAAAGATTCTTGTGCTTATTTTATAAATGAAACAAGAGGGTTTATTCTTCAGAAGTACCTGTATGATTTGTCTGACTTTGCTATTCAGAAATGCTTGCATCTTGTCTCTACCTTTGATGCTCGAATTATGTATAAACGTCCAGGATTCCTCTACGTTCTTTTGATTGATAAATTCAAGGACTGTATGCCCTCGTTTCTGCAATGTATTATTTAATTATGTTTGCAAGCTTGTTTTGATTTATTGGCCTACTTGAATCAATACAAATAGAAACACATATGTGTGTACATGCTTGTGGAATAAAATAGAAGATGTTCTTTCACTGTTTCTGGTAATTTAACAAAATGATATATAGACAGTTACAGGATATTGGAAAATAGTTTGTGTGCTTAGAGATATTTTATTAGATTTCTCTTTCTCTCCAAAAATTCGAACCTCTTACAATTGCATTTTGTTCCTTTTCAATAATTGTCTAGAAACTATTTTCTCCTAACTGTTGTTGGTTACATTCTGTTGTTTACATTTTTTTTTTTTCCAAAAAAACTGTTTATTGAATCTTGTAAAAGTTGACATGAAAATTAAAAATAATTACTTGCAACAATTTAACTAATTAATCCTCTACCTTCCTAAATATTGTCCTTTACTAAATTAAAACAACATAAAAAAAACAACTACAATGTTCACTTAGCAATTTCCTTCTCAGTCCTCTCAGAGACCAAACAACCTTCTGTCATGATGACCCGTCAGCTAGATGCTCCTGCATCAATACCTCATATTAAGATTATATCCTCAAATTTGAATGGTTTCCTAGATTTTTCGAAAGTTTATCCACATAAAATGTGTTTAAGGAGGTTGTTCAAAATTGATTTTGAGAAGGATATTTAAAATATATTCGGTGTCACCCCCTATTGTTAAATTTGGAGAGGGTTCCTAGATTCCACATCAAATTTGAGGAAATTTACATTCTAGTAACCTATTTTGATTTGAGGAGGTTCCTCAAAATTGACTATATACAACCTCCTTTAGTTTGAGAAGGTTATTATTAACAAATTTAGCTACTTAAATTCCATTATATTTAATTGTCAATCTATGGTCATAAACTTTTACATACCAACATTTTATGTGTGGAACTAGTACATAAAATATTCTCAAGCTATGAAATAACTTTTACGATCTAATGCTCCAAGGCATGCATTGGCAATAAAATGAACTATCTGACTGAAAATTAAAGGGATACAAAGATTTGTTGGATCAATGAGATTATTTTTTCAAGAAAACTTTGTGGACTCCAATCATATTCCGTTGTTTGTCATAAAATGATTCTACGATTAATTAAGAAGCACTTTCATTCTTCAACCTTCAATGCCTAACTTTTGTATGGGGGATCCACACTTTACACTTGAAAGATGGAATTCAATCAGCAAGAAAGTAAAATGCTACAGGCTTGCATGATCACTAGGATTGCATTTACAAAACAATTTTATGATCTCTGATCACAATGCTTTGTTTTGCATAAGCATCAAATAGTTTTGCAATTCCATAAAAAGCACTTTTATTCATCAACCTTTAGTGCCTAACCTCTATAGGGAATCCACACTTTTGCAATAAAGAACATATGAAAGTTCAAGTAGTAAAATTACAGAGAATTAAAATATTACTCTACAGATAAATAGAAATACAAATTATATAATTAGATAACCTAACTAAGAAATAAATGAATTCAGAACGCAAACTAGGTAGGGAGCTTTGCCTACTAATTTGTGCTACA
Organism: Pinus taeda; assembly: GCA_000404065.3. Classification (NCBI taxonomy): domain Eukaryota; kingdom Viridiplantae; phylum Streptophyta; class Pinopsida; order Pinales; family Pinaceae; genus Pinus; species Pinus taeda. Next base: position 15,555 of record APFE030289809.1, on the reverse strand, counting down.
AAAGAAAACTATAGTTGATATGAAAATTTTAAATTAGATCGCTACCTGACACTTGGCAAGTTTTAAATGAGCCTTTAAAAACAGTAATTGAATACATTTGAACAAGTTATCCAAAAAGCACATGACACACATAAGCACACAATGTCAAATAGAAAGACGCCAAGATTGTTGACAAAGTTCACCCCCCTTGGGCTACCTGTCTGGGCCCTACTCTAAAAGGCTAGGCTGCTCGTATTTCAATGAATAAGAAGAGGTACATCAAAATTCTTGATACAATTGCAACTATTTCCCTAGTATGGAAATGCTCTCCTTTAGCAAAATCTCGAAATTTCGCTTGGCACTCTACAAAGGACTTGTCATTTATAGCAAAAACATAGAGTCTCTAACAATAACTCTAACCTCTACTGAAATCGAGAATTCGAGTGTCATCAATACATTGATTATTTACCTCGTCTCCACTAATCTAAGTGAGACACAATTAAGGTACAGAATTATGTGGAATTCACTACTGCTACTAACAAACAAGTATTTTCATTAAATTCGGAACGTGTCAAAACCCCTGTTTCGGCTCTTCAAGTTTCCAAATCAGCTTTCAGATGCTTCCATAAAGCCAAAAACTAACTTGACAACTTCTTGCCTTTGAAATGATTTCGAACTGATTCTTTACATAGAGTTTCACCCAACTGAACTATTCACGCAGACATTATTGGTGACTATCAGAAAGGAGGCCTCTATCTCAGCTTTCCAACACCTTTCTCCATTCGCAAAAAGGCCCAAGAATGGCCAAGATATGCTTAAATGAACATTACAGGCACCAATATGACTCTATTCTAGAGCTCATTATTCAACTCCCCCTCTGCAATGGTGCAATGGTAATCCTTTTATAATGCCTTGGTGAGGTTCTAGGTTTGAACCTACTGGGCTATACATGACAACTTTTTTTTAATTAGGTGGACAAACCTATACTCGGTGAAATATCAAAATTACACTTAGTACTATAGTTATAAAAACTATTAACTTTGGTGCATTTTGTTTTAGTATGGTCTAACCATATAATGTGTATGGTTTACAAAGGGTGGACTGAATACAATATCCTTCGCACATTGATGTAATGTATTTTGCTAAGGTTTATTCATGGCACATATAGATTGGTTCGATGGCTTTTGTTACACTGATAATCCAAAGTTTTATCATATAACTCGGTGAAAGACCATATCATAACTCAGCTTCGGTCGATGTGGTGGTCAAGTGTTATGGCAACCCACAGCCATGTGAACTGCTTTCAGCGGTAACCCCATGCAACATAGTCGTACATCGTTTTCCACGTGAAATGGACCTACTCCTTACCTGTTCCCAACAATTCGATGGCATATCCCATTGCAATGATGACTCAATACTCCATGTTCACAACCTCTTATGGTCATGGAAACAACTCGATGGTGTTATTTTAACTGTGCCCGCATTTCTGTGTCATGTGACACATCTCCACGCTAGATAACTCTTGATGTAACCACATGCCTAGTGGTCTATAGAACCATAGACCCCTGGCATCTAACCCCGGTGGTCTCGACTTGCTCCGATGTGTTGAATGGACCACATATTGTTTGTTCTCATCCCTGCCCTGCTATATCACCAAGCCACATGGTTGTCACCTTCATGTTGTATAAAAGCCATAGTTTTTGTTTAAATATATATTTTCCATCAGATTTTAACATATATGTTTGAAATATGGTTTAACACCATATCTTTGGCACTTTTTTAGCAAGTTAACTCACATCCTCCAGTGGTCATGGCCATTAACTTTGCCATCGTGTGACTGGACCTTTGTGCCATGTGACTAGACTGGGATCTGCCATGTATGAACCTGTTTATACCTTGTTATAATTATGCACCATAGTTTATAACCTTTTTTCCATAGGTTTTTATTTACTCTGCCATATTGTGTATTTTCCATAGGTTCATTACATATTCTACCACCATGGTTTGATAACACAAGTCTTTGTGCCCACCTACCATATAGTTATATGGTTTGTAAAACATATCTATCCCTTGCGCCCACCATGGTTTTATACATAGTTTGAACCTTAGGCATGTTTTAACATTAAAAAAAATACACACCTTTATTTTTGTATATGGTATGTCATATGGTTTAGAAACCATAGGTTTTAAACTATGCCATAAACTTATTAATACACCCATGAATTATAATATGAATCTTTAACCAACCAAAACCCAAAATCTCACCATTCACCTGGAGATATGCACCGGAGATGAAGTTCGACGTGTTGACTTGACCATTGCCATGTGTTGAACTACGTGAATGCCACATGGTAAATAATTTCCCTTTTCACCTATTCACCATAAACTTCGACAATCGTTTTCACCCTCATACGGAGGCCAAATGTGAATCCAGAGATACCACCAGAATCAGTGCGTCAAACTATTCGACTTGGCACTAATTTCGTGAGCAGTTGGGATGTTAAAACTCTGCACACGTCAAGAATAGTTTTTCTACCTATGTCCATCTTGGACTTCAAACATATAGAAAACTTCGACTTGACTTAAGAAGATCCATTCTGGATCAATAGTCTAAGTACTTCTATGAAATAAAACTTAGAATAACATCATTTATATTAAAAGAGGAAGACACAAGTTCACATTACAATTTTAAAGACAATCTGCATATACTTAGCATGGATCCACATATGCCTTGTCGTCGAACTGCAATATACACCAACATATGGCCTTCATATTGGACCATTTGAACAATTTTGCAATACATAATTTTATTTCTTTCTCGACCAATCCTGCAATATTATAAACATCCGCCTTTGACATTTACTTACTATAGATGTTATATAGCATATGGAGTATGTAGTGAACCATGAATACCTCCCGAGTACACAAATACTTCTTAATTTTTTACATCCCAAAAGTAGAGTAGGGTGTAGTGCCATTGGAAAATATAGCTCTCACTAATGTGGGTAAGTTCTTGTATTTTGGCATAGGATATTTTCATGACATGGCATGCATGAAAATATCCATGCCATTTTCTGAAACCTTGAAATTGATTAATTATCCAACCGTGCTTGTGTTGTATGCATTGCGAACATGCATTTGACTAGAGCATTAATTGTGAGTCAATGCCTTTCTTGTTTAAACTAGGAGAAATCAACCAACATTGATCCATATTAAGCTACCTAACAATGAAAACCGTGTGGAAATTTTCACCCTAGGGGTGCATATATATGACAACTAATGATTTTTGTTACTAGATCTTTACTAGGGTTATAAGATCTGATACTCATATTAGAAAAGGCAAGCTCTAGCTCAAATATCTCAATTAAAAATAAGGGAAGACCTTTGAATTTAACACCACACCTCATCAGCATATCATGACCATAATGCAAGTAACTGTGAAAAAATAGGAATGATCATTGGCTACAAGAGGGAGTATAGAGGGAAAAACTTGAACTTTTGATGGTAGTAAAGGCCTCAAAATGAAAGTCCAGTGTCTTCCTCACACCTGAGACTTTGCAAGTCCTCATGAAATCTTAGTTGAATAGCCAAAGTTAGGTATATGTGTATGTATATATACACATAGATATATCAATATTATGTTCATATATATGTCAACATATATATACCAATATATGTAAAAGTATGTATATACTAGTATATATACACAAAATAATTATATCTATATCTATATATATATATATATATATAGAATACTATAAGATATATACCAACATTCATTAGAGTAATATTATAAATACATATTATGTTGATATACTAGTGGTGTCATCATCTGGGTAAGCACAATACATAGCATATATTAAGAGATTAATACTTTAAATAGTTTAGGGTTTTTGTAGTAAAACAAACAGATCCCATTGTACTTAATTCCAAAATTAAAAAATGGAACCCTTTTAAGTTTTCATTTCATACTATATAATACTATATATATATATATATATATATATAGATATATATATATATATTATATATATATCAATCAATCACTTTCCACCTTGTACATATTTCATAGACAAATCTTTCAAAAAAAAATGTCTAAGTTCTTAAGTGTGCCATCAATAAACAATTCTTCTTGTCTCCCAAGACATGAATATCTCAAACCACACTCTCTTTTATTGGAACACTTTTGGAAAAACCCCAAGGTACGACAGAACCTTGTTTTTTAATTAACAAACTTTGTTCCCATCCCGACTCTCATTTCTCAATTTGAACCTTCCATGTTTACTTCTTGATCATCCCATGGCAGGGCACAAAATTTCCTGACATATTACTGATATTTAACAAAAAAATTTATGTCAAACTCATTTTAGCCCATTCACTTGTCAAGTGTTTTACCTTACGCAAAGCCCCATGGTAGGATGACAAAATTTTCTAACAAATATCTTGAAACATTTTGTCTCTTAGACTCTCTTATTCTCAGACCTAGGCCCTTTTAAAATGTTGAAACCTAACTTCCACTCGAGAAATCCTTCGAGGGATGGCATGGCCATTGTTTCTAGATGACATTCTTTAGACATGCTCTTATCAAATGCTACTGTCTGTCACATTATGCCACGTCAATATCTGACAAATAGCCATATTCTTTGTACATATATGCTCAAATTCTCGACAAACAATTCTTTGTCTCATCATGGCCTTCTTATAACATATTACCTAAACTTGCCCTTACTGCCATGATGCGAATTAGGGTTAATATTAATGAATTATTAATCAAATGGTTAACTTTAACATTTTGTTTAATAACAACATCTCCATAAGTGAATATAGGTCATTTCAACTTAAATTAAGTTTATCCATCGTCCATGTCAGTATCATCCTACATACAACCACTTATTCTTTATAGTTAATATCCTTCATTTCAACCTTAGTTTCAATAATTGTCATGTTTCATAGTTCTAAATAAGCCCCAAACTACTAAATTCTACCATAACTCCAGTTTTCCTCCTTGTTACAGTCAATTCATTCTGCTAGCTATACAAGAATGTTGAACATGGGTAAGAAACCTAAAAAGAAACAATGGGAGAAAAAGTCGTCTCAACCAATCCTTTAAGTGGTAGACGATAATAATTTGAATACATTTATGATTTCAGAAACATTAATCAGTAAGCGCACCGGTGACAGAGATAGGTACTCCTTCAACTCCTTTGAAACACCACTATCTGATAAGGGAAGGGATGTGCATACCAAAAAGACCCTCAATGAGGAACCAACATGACAACTCAAAGTAGATGAAATCTACATCCTATCATATGGGTCTTTAATCTAACATAATGTATGGAATGGTTTCTATGATGAGGACCCCACACATAGAGAAATATAGAAGGGTACGTAAAAGCCAAAATGAAATATTATATTCTTATAACTTAATTAATAAATTATCTTTATTTTGTAAAACATTTATTAGATTATTTAAATTTTATATATTTTTCTTTCATTCTTAATTCTTTTATTTTTAATATTATATGTTTTCATACAAAACTCTTATACTAATTTGAATTAGGATACAGAGTTTTCTACATATTTTAAATCCAATCATAATAAACAACCCATCTTATTATTATTTTTGAACAATATAATAAACCTGATTTAAATAATTCATTTTTTTTTTTAATGACAATTAAAATGAAAAGTAATTAATGAAAAACAAACCATTCCATACGACAATAAACCTTACCATAAAACAATGTATTAATAAAGGTCCTCCTAATTAAATCAAAATATTTTATATATTCTTTTAATATTTCCTCGAATATATGCCTTACTGAAGTCGAATCGAGAAACATAGATGGATTATTTTATAAAGTGGCTTGGAATATTAATCTTAAAAAGGGTGAGGCGATCTGATGATTGATAAGTTATTTAGTGAATCAAAAGTCATTTTAAACATTTACAGAAGTGTGAGGTGGAATATTTACATGTTTCCAATATCAAAACTAATCAAACTATCAGTTACACTAGTGCTTGCAGCATGAAAATTTCACCTAAACCCTAGATGAAGAGAACTTGCATTTGCATTCATCTTGCCAAAGGAAAAAGGTGAGAAAAAGACATATAATTACTTGTGAGCAAGCTTAGAATAGAAATAAATAGATTTTCAAGCTTCAAAATCAAAATTTGGGTGAGTTTAGATGAGTTTTGGGCTGCTTTGGCACAAGTGCAGCGCAGTTCACAGAAGCACAGTGCCATCTTCCAAACCACTTTTGGGGGCCTTAAACTACTCGAAAGTGAGAGATTGATAGATCGTTGGAAATATATTGAAATATTCTATAAGATGGACACCTAAAGCATGTAATTTAGACACTTCAAGAGGGCGAAAATTTTATTTTCCCAAGGTCACTCCAAAAACTCAGGGTTTCTCCGACAAGAGCGCAGCGCCAACTTGCAGAGAACTTTTTGGTGCCTTCCACTAATCAAAATAACAAGCTGAAGGTACCATTGGAAATCCTAGGATGTCTGATACATAATAGAGTCCTTAAGAACTACCACCACCTGTTCTAAACCCTTGAAAAACTGTCTTGAAGTCAAGTTGTCCAGAAGTGCAGCAACTCTCCTGTAGCAAGTGTACTTTGGGAATTTATTTCAAATCATAACACCTGTACATAAAATGAAGAAGGTTTTTGTTCCTTGGTCTATAATGGAAAAAAATGTCTTTCACTTTTGTAAAATTATTCTCCATTTTGTCAGAAACATATTTTGAAGCAAACACGTCCCTATGAGAAATGATGAGGCGAGGTAGTATATTGTAACATTGTCTTATTTGAAATTAAATATTACCTTTAGCTTTATTTTTCTTTCCCTAAGCTGCTAAATCCCTTTACCCACTGAATCACATGATGGAAATGTTTTGTCTTGAAATATGGTATCATGACGACACATGGAGTGAAACCCTAGACCTTGACCTAAAATGAGGAATTTAACCATTTCATGACCCAAGACACTTAAATGAAGAATGATACCTTGAAGAAGACAATGACCATGATAAGTGATGAAGACCATGAGTAAGTGAGGGGAGCAGCAGTGACCTAGACACAACAACCAGTGACCAAATTTTTATTTGAAGACTCATTGAAATGACAAAAAATTGACTTCACACCCTAACAACACTTTGTAAGAGCATATTTGATCCAGTGACAAGATGAACTGACTGACACTAACACAATCAAAAAAATTTCTCACCATGTCTGCTCTGTGTCAACTGTTGGGATGGATCCTTAACTTGTATGGGCGCACTTTCATCCGTGAGTGCATGTTGTGCCCATAGTTGTTCCTGTTCCTGCTGCAACTCATTCATCTGTCTATGCAACTTCATGTTCTTCCTGAGTTGCTACTTCAGCACATGCAACTCCTTCTTTGTTCCATCTTCTGCCTTCGCGCGATCTTCATGTTGCGCCATCACTTCATAGTCGGAGTCCCCAAAGTTGCTTTCATCATCAATGAACCTTCTTGAGCTTGCAACCTTGTTCCGCCTCCACATTTTCAACAACCCTCCTCTTGCATTCGTTGCATTTGGTGTCATGTCTTCAGATGATGTTCATGATGCTGCTTGTTGTGATGCTGATGTTGTCATATCTGGATGTCCTTGTCTACGAACAACTTCATGTCTTCGTGGGTAGGCAAGTCCATGGACACTTGATAGACTACATCCCCAGGCATTCTCTGAATGATATCTTTGTCTCTACTCTCCTAGAAACCATTATACTTGTACTATTGAGAGGCAGATGAAAACCTACAATACCTGGAGACATGGAAACACTCATGGCAAGAAATATGTCACTTGAAAACCAAAATGAACATGAGAATTGACTCGTATCATACCTAGGTGAATGATCAAGAAGGTTGCACAATTCCAGCCGGGAGGTTGGGAAACCGACTGCCAAGACTGCACAAGGCATAGTCTGGGCTGCTGGGAGACTAACTGACTACTGGAACTATGCAATGCACAATCTAGTCTAGTTGCTGACTGCTGGGGTTGTGCAATGCGCAATTCTAGCTGGGAAGGACTATTGGCCCAGGGATAGATTTATAAAATTTCTTGGGCCAAGCAACCACTGTCCTCTATAAATGCACAAAATAGTCCTCGAGGCTAGTGATAGGTAGGAATGCACGAATATAGAGAGGAAGGTGAGCCTTCCTTTCCCAAATTGCGCAATGCAACCTTGGTGAAGGCAGAGCTCGGGCCAAGGTTGGCCCGACTCGCTGACAGGCAACTGAAAGAAGTAAGTCAATGAATGCATGGTGACACTAAGTGATAGTAGAACTGACTAAAAGTTCATGAAAAACATGAATGAAAGATTCAGCAAACCGATTAACATGCAGGTGGGTGAGGCAGTTCGCTGGTTGGGTGAACGTCTGTGAAAAACAGTTTCATGCATGCAAAAACAATGAGATAGCAACAAAAAATAAAATAGAGCTAGGACAAGCTAGTATACATGTAAACGACAAAAATCACTCAAATAAATCAATCAAACAATACTCCCACAAGCAAAAACACAAAAAGTGACAGAAATGCAGCACAAGGCATGGGAAACGGGCTTACCCCAAAATAACTGAAATGAATGTGCCGACTGCTCCTAGATGTGATGTGGGATGTCAAAGTTGCAAGGTTGATGTGAGGAATGAGCTCTACAGTGTCCAGTTGATGATTTTTTATAACATTGAGGTTGTGACACGTATGCCACTAATCTAGGGGAAGTGACACTTGGGGTGAGGTTTCAGAATTTCTCCTTTCATGTAACCTCCAACTGCTAAACACAGATCCTTGAAAAAAGGGATTCCTTTTAATGCTACCTTGGGAGAAGCAGCCCATCCATACAAGTTTGTTTTGCTCGGTCTGGGAGGAAACTGTTCAACTCAGCTGCACATGTAAGAGACTGCTCGACTGTTGGAGAAAAATGTGCATTTTTGGTTAGGAGTTGGGCTGGCTACCCAAGAGATTTGCGTAATTTCTGGGTAGAGTAGTTGACTGCTACCCAGATTTGTACAAATCCTGGGCTGAACAACCTACTGCTGGGAAAATTTGCGCAAATCTTGCTGTGAGGTTGGCTGGCAGGATTGCACAATCTTGGAGCCCAGTAGGTTGTCAAAGAGGATTGTGCAATTCCTAGAGGGAAGGCTGGTTGCCCTCCAAAAATGTGCAATTTTCAAGGGGAAGCTTCTCAGCTTGTAGCTCGACCAAGTTCAGGTGAGCAACCTGTGAGGAGAATGGATCAACTATGATCAAAATGTTGCCTTTGTCTGAGGAAAACAATGAATCTTGAGTACTTGATGAAGCATGAAAAAGTGTTGTGTATGGTTGGTAGGGAGGCTCCAAAACAGGCTAAGGTGAAATTTTGGAGGGTGGTTGTAGCCACTAAAACACTTGAAAACACACTGGTAGAACTCCATCTCTCTAAATGGACCTTGTTCATGAAAAGCAAGTCTAACACCTCTGGAAGTATTGTTTAGCTCTCAGCTCATCTTGGCTTCACACTAGTTTGATAGTTAGATGTAGTATCTTCCAGACTCTTGGTTGATTGACACACATTCCAAGCCAAGGAAACATAATTGTTTTGATTGGGGTTGAGGGGTTTATAGGTGCATAAGAAGTATAGTTGTCAGAGTCTTAGTTTCATCTCTGGTGTTGCTCCACTACCAGCAAGCCTGGACATGACCCTGGTGGAGTCACATAGGAACACAAGCATGTCTCTGCTACAAGCGATCCTGGTTAGTACCCTGGTGGAGTTACTTGCATCACCTCCTTGCACAGGAAGCCTTTCTCTTCTTTTGCCTTATTCATTTTTTTTACTTTATATTTTTTTCATTTTCACTGTGTATAGCACTTATTCATTTCAGAGGCAGAAGAAGAATCTTGACTTATTGAGAGAAGAAGAGGTTGTTCCAAAAGAGAATTAGTTTATTGTATCTTTGATGTGCTAGTTAAGGTTTTACCCCTTACCTTACTCTACTTGACTGAGGTGACAAGGTTTAACCCAAAAACAATCAACTACAGAAGGTGACACTAGTTAGCACGCAAGCATTATGTTTACACCAAGGTTCACTTTGAACAGTACGTATTTTCATTCGACGTATCATGGACTCAAAGTAACAAGCTCATCATACAGAGGCAAGATGACAAATAACCAAGTAGTGATAGTTGTACAAGCCCTCTTGTACTTTACCGAGCTTGCTTCAAGATTCATACATGGTTTCATGCAAAACTAACCTATGAATGAAACAAGAAAACAAACTAACAATCAACAAAGAAAAGCAAGAGCAGAAGAAAAAATGAAAGTGAAGCAAGTAAACAAACAAGCAAACAAAGCATGTAAGCAAACAAGCATGCAAGAAAACAACTGAAAGGAGACACTACTCCTACTCCTACACTAACGGTACATGGGCCTGATCACATGAAGTAATACTTCCAATGCAGCCACCGATGCATTGGTAGACCCATGTTGGTGAAGGCTTGGCTTGCGAGCAACCCAGTTGTGTGAACCAGCAAGCATGAAAGATATAACAATGAATACAACCACACTGCATGATTCAAAGTGCCCACGGGACATAAGTGAGCGCATGTGCATGAAGGACAGTCTGCGGACTTATCATGGTGTTGTGTGACACTACATGAAACTTTGAAGCATAAGCACACTCTTGATTGTGACATGCAAGCGAATGAAAGAAACAAATATAGATTGCATTGCGCACGAGTGCTTGCAATGTAAGACTCCTCCAAGGCATGAACAATGGGATTGTGTAGTTCAAGTGGAGGAAGTAAAATTTGAGTGTTGGGTTGATATTAAGTGCATACAAATGAGTGATGAGGAGCCTTGAGTGTTTGAAAAATTTCTTGATCAAAAGTGAAACCAACTTCGAGACAGAGAGGGCCTGACATAACCATCAGATTGGGCTGAAGTGCCTCGACGGTCTATGGGGTTTTGACTTCGTTGATAGATGGATCTTCGTAGACCAGTGGCTTAGATGGATTAACAATGAGTTAATCAACAACATGATTGGATGATGAGGTGCAGATATCACGACAACAAAGATCAGAAAATTTAAGATGTTGGTCGTCATCCTCATGGTTGCATGAATCACATAGAGGGGTAGATGAAAAGCAAACAAACTCATCCTCTAAGTTTCCGGAAAAGACAGATGAAGGATGAAGTGGATTTTCAATGAGTAACTTATCGTCTCCATTGTCAAATAATGGACTAACATCTAGTGAGTCCTATCAGTGATCAATAATGGGTGCATCAGTGGATGAAGATACACATGCAAAATCATGGATGACGGGTTCACCAAAGAGTTTAGGAAAGAATGTAGGGGACTCATGTAGAAGGGAGTCATACTTTGCTAAGCGTTGATGTTCAAGCTCCCACGCATACTCTTCATGAATGACAATGCATGTTGGTTGTGCAACATGGTCTCCATTAGTGGGTTGTTCCTTGTTCACAACAAGCGAAGAGTCCAAAATGGATGAACACAAGACAACATCATTTGAAGGAACACCTGAGTGTGAAGATGGAGGTCGAAGAAAAGAATGCATATGAGAAATCAAAGGACTCACAACCAAATCTGCATGAAAATAGAGTGGAGTGATGTTAGGAGAGTGTGAAGGATGAACAGGTGTGTAAGCATGATCCTCAACATCACTAGGCAGTGATGGATCTGCTAAATGAGAGGGAGGTGAACAGTTAGTTGAGATAGTGCCCGCTCCCACATGAGATTGTGTAGTTCCATCAATGAAGAATGTTGAGCGAGGCTTGATATCAAGCTTCATCTTGGGATGAGCATATTTTCTAAGGCAATACTTGAACCGGTACCAAAGATAAGCAAATTTCATCTAGCTCAAGATTCGGAGCTTGAAATTGCAAGTCACAGAAGAACTGCCAAAAATCAATAATGGATTCAAGCAGAGCCCTCTGTTTCTATAACAGTGTCTGGTCAAGATAGTCTGGATCAAAATGATAGAACATGTCTTCAATGAGATCACAGAAGCGCTCAAATGGGTGCATGGTGTCAGCCAATAGGCTAAGCACCCAATGAAATGGAGATTCACGAATTGTGTATGCAAGCAACAAACCTGCGTGTTCGTTAGAAAACTCATCTTCCACATAAATCATGAAAATAAAGTTATATAAGTGCTCAGGACAAGCCTCTTCACCTTCACCATCATATGTGTGAGTGGGCAAGAGATTGAAAAGCTTCCCCAAGATGGAGACATCTTCATGATTCAAAAAACACCTCGAGGGAAGAAGAGTGCAAGACTCCATGAAAGATATGCAAAGGTTCAAAACTGGATGAGAGGACATTGCTTGTCATCAGCCCCTACCTCAAGCACCAAAAATGTTGACGATGTTGGACCCACTAACATGTCAAGGGCATCTCCCTGGTAAGAAGTCCCAATTAGACCTTAGACCATTTGGTGTAGGAGTCCTAGCAGTGGGTCGTAAGGTAATGCCTTGACCACGGTGTTGCACATAGGCAAGAAGAATAACTCTGTTAGCAGCAAGGGTGTGACTGATGTAGTGAGTCAAGGAAGGTGTATGAGACGTTCCAACACTTAAAAGGGGGAAGGAGGTGAAGGTGAGTTCCAGGTTCAAAGGGATCATTCCCAACTCAGCTAGGAACACACAACACAAAGGACATGCACGACTTCCGACGAAGCAGTCCACTCGGATGCGGAAATTACATCATACAAGGTAAGATAACATGTACAACACTCATAGTACCTGCAAAATTAAAATTGATTGAACAAAACAAATTGCAAATAACTGAAATGAACTTGCTGAAATGAAATTTGCAGAATTGAAGAGGAAAGCAAGGAAATGCAAAACCAAAGGAAAAGGAATGACTAGTCTACTCTTGTTGAAATGAAATTTTCAGAATTGAAAAGGAAAGCAAGGAAATGTAGAACTTAAGGAAAAGAAAGGACTAGTCTTTTTTTATTGAAATAAACTATTAGCATAATGTTGCAATAGAAAATAGAAGAAAGTAGTAATCACAAAATACTCTAACGCTTCCCCGGAAATGGTGCCAAAAAGTGGTGAGCACTAGTATTGCGGCAATAATGCTACAACTATTGGGCTGCCTACTTTGCTCTTATCAACCCAGTAGTTCGTAACGAACTTGGAAGTGTCGGTGTTGTATGCACAAGTACTAGTTCTTACTGCAGATTGTCACTTGGTTAGCCGGCGCAAGATCACTAGGAGCTCAAGCCAACTTCTATGGATTCTAGAAGAAGCTCTATATGTGATGAAAGGAGAGAAAGATTACTCTATAGATGTTACTCTAATTGCATAAAGGAGAAAGATTGAAATGTAAAGCAAACCTAGTAAACCCTAATTAACCAACTAATCCTACTTTTGCAGAAAGCACTAGGAAAACCATGAAAGGAATTCCATCACCTACTCAAGGAATTAAACATCTAACTAAGCTATTTCTGGAAGTAAATAAGCAAAGAACATCTTTTTGGATCTTTATGTATTTTCATGTGAATTTGACATGCATGTAATTTATTGTGTGTGAATGTGGCAGCGAATAGGTGGCGTTGTAGGGTGTCTTTAGGACTTGAGAGGATGTAGGATGGTGTGGATGGGTCCTACAAGGTCTCAGGTGGCCTTCTAGAGGCTTTTACTACACTTGGCATTCAAAAGAAAGCCTACAAGAAAATCTACAGGAGGACATAGGAAATCTACAGGAGGAAAACAGGGCCACTATAGGAGGCCTACAAGAGGAGGCCGAGAGCAGTTTTCATTATTTTGAGAGTATGAGAGTGGGTGAAAAAGGTGGATGAAGGTTGGAAAGAGGTGTTAGGGTGCCTAGGGTATACCAAGAATCACCAGGAGAGAGGGAGATGATTGGGTTTGCTCAAGGAGAGAGGAAAAAGTTCTATGGAAAATGCAAGAAACTAAGGCAAAATTGAGGTGAGGTTTGGGCGAACTGTAGGGCATGAATCAGATGGAGGATGGGATGGCTGATAAGCTAGCCTAATGCTAGAAGAGATCTGCTAAAAATGAACTGACATTCAACTAATGAGATCAAACAAGCAATGAAATGAATGCATCTAGAAAAACAAAGTTTTGCATCAAAATAGTCTAAACTATGATCTATGAATAGAAATTTGAGAAATGCTGCAAGAACGGAAAGCATGAAAGAAGACTATTGCAAATAAAGAAGTAAGTATGATGAAGAATATCTGAAGCAAAGCAAATCTAAACTATTAACCTACTAAAAATATGCAAACACTAGAAGTCCTATGAATGAGGGAAATCTGTGTTTTTGGGGCAGCAAGAGGGTCTTTGCCTAAAATCATGGTCCCAAAGGGAGGAAGAGAGGCCAAGGCACTATTTCTAACCTTTTGAATCTTCTTTTTATCACTACTTAACCTACTATAGAAAGCACAAATGGAAGCAAACTACTGAATCATCAAAAGCAACCTATTCTTAACCATAAAGAAATACATATAACAACAACCTAATCTACGAACTGAAATAAAACATACAAATACAAGTAAACAGGAGCTTGGCTACTTGGATTGGGCCCTAACCCAAGAGCTTCAGCCCTCGAGGCAATTCAGTGTTGGCTCAAAAAGGATTCCATCTTTATTATCAAAACAATAACAAGATTACATGAAACTATCATAAAATAATAAGCTCGAAGTTGGAGCAGAGTTTACATAAGCAAAAATCCAACAAAAATCTGACCCTAGTGAGGCCCTAGGCCTCTCTACTTATGAAAATGAAGCTACCAATAGCTTCCTTAAAATCAGGGAGGCTTGGCTTCCAAACTTGAGATAATCATCAGTCATCCTCCACTTGCTCAGTTGCCTTCTAGTGCATGATTCGACTGCTTGTACTCCGAGCTGAATGAAGGAGAATTTGAAGTGAGGAGTAATAAATGAGGGGGATTCCCTCCTATAAGTCCTCTCCTTTGTGCACTTCAAGTTATTTCTGCCATTTGTCCATTGGATCCTTGACTTTGACCTCGAAATTCATCAATAATCTGCATTAAACACATACTAGAACACATGGCATCATAACTAACTCAACTCACTCCATAAGCATAAATATAATCAAAAAATCATACAATAAGCTAAGAGAATGGTTGATTTGACTAAGTTAGGAGGTAAAATGAGCCCATACAATTACCCATTTATGAGGCTCATCACCAATTTCGATCAGACTGGTGGAATTAGAAAGAGGACACAGAGGGATACCGCAAGTCATAATTTCAGAATTAGGAGATCCAAAGTTACAGAGTTACAGTTGTTTCAAGATCAAGCTCCTAAAATTAGGAAAATTTGATATGAGGAAGTATGATGGCAAGGATCTGGTAAATTGGATATTACAGATGGAGCAATATTTTGATCTACATGAGGTGCAACTATTAAAAAAGGTATGTATTACATCTTTATATTTATAACTGAATCAATTCTTATGGTATGAAGGGCTTTGTTCTCATAAACTGTTGAGATTGCAACAAGATGATGGAGCTTAGTGAAAAGAGTCGCCTTCACTAAGTGGGCCCGCAGGCTAT
>APFE030289808.1:0-11235 GCA_000404065.3 Pinus taeda | reverse complement strand
TATGGTGTTAAATCAGAAGTTATGAGTCATTTTTATGTTTGTTGGATTATATGTTTTAATGACAATGATTTTTAATGTTTAGAATATCTATAATGCAACAATAACTTAGAGATATAATGTATGTTTCATTCAATCTACAAATAATGACATTTTGATTAATTTAGTCATGTAATGCGTTTATAATGTCATGGTTTTTCAATTTTATGGTTGAAAAATTTCAATTTTTTTTTTTTTTTTATCTTTAATGTTATGGTTGAAAAAAATTATAATTTTAGTGATCTTTAGTGTCATGTTATTATATGTTTAATGAGATGGAAGAAAACTAGTAGAATTTTAATGTGTTTTAGATCCCATTATTTTATATTTATCATCATTACTAAAAAAAGTTGAAATTATACTTAGGAAAGAAAAATGTTATTCCACCAAACATATTAGTGTGTTTTTTTACTCAAAAAGTAGCTGTTTTTTGCACATAAAAATTCGGTTTTACTGACATTTTTTAAAAATGTTGAAAATTGACCCTAAAAAAAACCATCATTCCAGTATCAACACTTTTCATTTTCAGGGTGTTTTTTGCACAATTTTTGCACAAAAATTGGTTTTCATTGCCATTTTTAAAACATGTTGAAAATAGACCCTAAAAAAAACCATTATTCGAGTATACACACTTTTCGTTTTTAGCACTATTTTTCATGTATTTTCTGGGGTTTTTTGGCTAGAGTTCCCATTTTGAGTTTACAATTCCCATTTCAAAGTTTACATTGCTTTCCTTTGTTGTTATTAGTTTTCACAGCTTGTTGATTACTTGGAAATCTATCAAATAACTCCAACTTCCTTCAATTTGCTGTGATTATTGCGAATGTCCTTATTCACCTTAGTAAACCAAAGATGCCTCAGTTTGCATAAAACAATGTTGTTTATTGTTTTTTTCTTTGACTGACTCCATGCCTAATGGTAGCTTCCTTCACACTCTTTCACCTGAAAAATCAAATAGAAAACTAGGGTTATCCATTTGCATTCTTAAAAAATATTGAGAGAGACCTCTCAGATTGGAAGGGATAACTTCTAATTAAAATATGGTTTGAAATAGTTACACCACATTGAAAGATTGACACAACTTGACCCCCACATATCGGTTGATAACACTTAGTATCCTCCTTTTCTTGTTTATTATCATCACTTGGTTTTAGAAATGACTCCTCAACCACCTAGTTACCCTTAGCCTGTACAATAGGTTTTAGGTTTTGCTAAGCATCTTGTATAGCTACCTCTCCGAGCTCTCAGTTTTGTCTTTTCAAAAATGCTATTTCTAGTTGTGGCTTAGAAAATTCATCTTTCATTTTAGTTATATTTGGATTCTCTTCCTTTGCATGAGCTATTTTAGTTTTTTCACATTGTCTTCTTGCTTGTTCTTTGGAGTAACATCAAATGTTTGAGGAATTGACTCCTCAACATTCTTCTTTACCTTTGATCTAGTTCTAGGTCTTAGCAATAACTTTTCATCTTTCATTGTCTCATCTACTGTCAATTGAACCTTTGTTGTTTAAAACTTTTCTTCATGGACCTGGTCCTTCTTTCCTTTTGCACCTTGCTTCTTGCTTAACCCTTTCCTAGATTTCTTTCTTGTTTTCTCACTTAGCTGCTCATCTTCACTTACCTTTTCCACTTTCTCGATCACTCGTTCATCATGTGGCTCTTTTTTTTTTCTTGACATAACTCCATTGGTGAGGAATCTACTTGAGGCCATAAACTAAGATTTGACAAAAAGCTAGACCAAGAAACTTTTATTTTCTCAATTTCAAACATAACTAGGATTTTTATAAAGGAAAAATGAAACAAACTTGACATGTGATTTTAAAGAGAGATTCCATACAGGTTGGTAGAATTTTATGTTTGTGGAAAAACCTGTGAACAATTTATGAAACCAACGTTTTAGACTAGCTTGGTGAGTCTATCATCAGGGAAATGTGATTTGTATTTTGAGAAGAGAGAGCGTGAAATTACGGAGCTATTAATAGTCATTTTAAAAATATTTGATATCTCTCTTTTTTTTTAATGTCAACCTACTTGATTCATAATTATTAATTCATTTATATATTATATATTATAATATATATATATATTAATATATATATATAATTATATATATATATAATATATTATATAACAATTAATTTAATTTTATTATATATATTATATTATTAATATTATATAATTTTAATTAATTAATTTAATTTTTTTATATATTAAGTGACAGGTTTAATTAATGTATTGATTATATTTTGAATGTATTTATTCCGGTTTATATTTATTTATTTAATTTTTGTAATTATATTATTATTATTTTTTATTATATTTATGCTTAATATTTATACTTATTAAAATTTTTTTTTTATTTTTTTTATTTTTTTTTGACTATAATTTTAATTAAAAGGGAGTTTAGATAGATTTTATTTATTTTATTATTTTATTAGATTTAATTTACTGCTTTTTTATTTTATTTAATAAGGGTTTCCAGGTGCTACTTAATTTTAGTCCGTCATCCCTATTCATGCTTTTGGAGGATTTCTCAATTTCATTTGCCTCTTTCACCCTTCTTTTTAAATTATGGTCTTCCTTGTGAATTAATTTTGCTTGTTCCATACAGATATATTGTGAGGAAGAACATGCATGATCTACCAGACTTGGTTTTTTTGACCTGTTTCTTGTAATATCATTAATGTGTTCTTTTAATCTTATGCCAAAGGATCTCCCTGTTTCACCTATGTAAAATTTTCCGCATGAGCAGGAAATCGAGTATACTCCTTTGTGATTTTTTGGGTATATTAAGTTCTTAGCAGAATCAAGCATGTTTTTTAGGGTGTTAGGGGGCATAAAGGCAACCATGATGTTATGCTTGGTGAGAATTCTGGCAATTTTATCTGTGGTTCCTTTAATATAGGGTAAGGAGATTCTAGGCAGCGCTCTCTCCAATAGCCCTGCACAGAAAGAAGTCAAGGATCCTCAGCATGATACTCAAAACTATATTACGATGTTAAACGATATCTCAGGTATATGTTGTAATACACAAGTCAGACATACACATGAATACAATAATTACACCACGCAGAAGGATCTCAAGTACATGCAGTCAAACAATAATTACATGGATCCTCTTGAGACAACGCAAGTTGTATCAGCATCACGTAATCCAGACAGTTCCACCTTCGTTGCTTCCTACATCAATTACCTCCCATCCAACACCCATTTAAATAGCCCAACACAACAAACTAATGAATCTCCCCACACAGCTGCCACTGACTACATCAAGAGCTCGACGAATTCGGTCAACAACTAAATTAGAAAATCAACCGTAATTAATCTCTCACAGCTAGCATTAGATGATAACCTGAAATTGCTTCTAGAAAAAGGTATAAATTTCACTTTATCTCCAGCCAAAACTCCTATAAATGACATCATAAGTAACATTGAAGTCATTATCAAAAACACTGATCAAAATACTACAGAAGAAATAAGACAAGACGTTTCCAGAACTCTCAGAAATGCCAGACCTCCTCCTAGCAACATATCCAAAGAAGAAGCCAAAGCTTTAAAAAACATCAAGAATAACAAAAACATTATAATCTTAAAAGCTGACAAAGGAAATGCCACTATTATTATGGATAGGACAGATTATGATTATAAAATGGAAGAACACATAAACAAGAGTGGCTGCTATAGAGTTCTTAACAAGGACCCTAGCAGTAAAATCCTTCACCAAGTAAGTAACAAAATTAAAAACTCCTCTCTTGATTCTACTATTAAGAATAGATTAATACCTAATAATGCCATTATCCCTAGAATTTATAGAGTGCCTAAAATCCATAAAATTGGAGTTCCATTAAGACCTATAGTAAACACTATAGGATCACCCACTTACTAGTTAGAAAAATACCTTGCTAACAAACTTAGACCTTTATCCAGTAACACTCCCTCTTACATCAAAGATTCCACTTCCTTCATAGAATGGATTAAAAACCTAGAAATTAGTGACAATGACCTAATGGTTAGCTTTGACGTAGTGTCTCTCTACACCATGATTCCAGTAGATGAAGCCATAGAAGTATTGAAGAAAATCACAGACCTTGAAACTGTGGAACTAATAGGCATTTGCCTTAAATATTCATACTTCAGTTTCAAAGGAAAAATCTATGAGCAAACACATGGTGTTGCAATGGGCTCTCCGTTATCACCATTGATTGCCAACTTATACATGGAACACTTTGAGCACATGGCCCTTAGGTCTTTCCCCTTTACCCTTGAAGAATGGAAAATATATGTAGATGACATTTTCGCTAAATGGAGCCATGGTTTAGATAAACTTAATGAATTTTTATCTCATATAAATAGCCTATCTAAACACATAAAATTCACTATTGAAATTGAAAAAGACAACCAGCTCCCCTTCTTAGATGTCCTCCTTACCAAGAAAAATGGCAAACTAAGCCACCAGGTCTGCAGAAAACAAACACACACTGACAAATATCTTCATTCAAACTCCCACCACCATCCGAAACAAAAATTTGGTGTCATCAAAACCCTAGCCACCAGAGCTTCCAGAATCTCTGACCCTGAACATTTAGAGGAAGAACTCAACCATCTCCATAATGTATTCATAAACAATGGCTATCAGAAACACATTATCCAAAAAATAATTAAAGAATCCATAACCAATAACCAAAAAAGAAAAACTCTTGAAAACCCTAGAATCTCCTTACCCTATATTAAAGGAACCATGGATAAAATTGCCAGAATTCTCACCAAGCATAACATCATGGTTGCCATTAAGCCCCTTAACACCCTAAAAGACATGCTTAATTCTGCTAAGGACTTAATAGACCCAAAAAATCACAAAGTAGTATACTCGATTCCCTACTCATGCGGAAAAGTTTATATAGGTGAAATAGGGAGATCCTTTGGCATAAGATTAAAAGAACACATTAATTATATTACAAGAAATAGGTCAGAAAAATCAGGTCTCGCAGAACATGCATGTTCTTCCTCACACTATATATGTATGGAACAAGCAAAATTAATTCACAAGGAAGACCATTGTTTAAAAAAGAAGGGTGAAAGAGGCAATTGAAATTGAGAAATCCTCCAACAACATGAATAGGGATGACGGACAAAAATTAAGTAGCACCTGGAAACCCTTATTAAATAAAATAAAAAAGCAGTGAATTAAATATAATAAAATAATAAATAAATAAAATCTATATTAACTCCCTTTAATAAAATTTAATAAGAAAAAAAAAAAATCAATTCAATTCAAAACTAATACATTAACAAGAACTTAGTTATATAACATAAAATATAGTTAATAATTTTAAAAAAAAACAAAAAATAATAATAATTTAATTAATTAAATAAATAAACTAAAATAAATAAATAAATAAATTAAGAAAGAAAAAAAAAGAGAAAAAAAAAAATAAAATTAATAAATAAATTAAAATAATAATAACAATAATAATAATAAATAAATATATATAATATAAATAAAATATTAATTAAATAATTATAATTATAAATTTATATATATATACTAGATATATATTATATATATATATAATATATAATATATATATAATATATATATATATATACTATATATTATATATAATATATTATAAGAATTAATAATTATGAATCAATTAGGCAGACATTATAAAAAAAAATGAGAGATCAAATATTTTTAAAATGACTATTAATAGCTCCGTAATTTCACGCTCTCTCTTCTCAAAATACAAATCACATTGCCCTGATGATGGACTCACCAAGCTAGTCCGAAACGTTTGTTTCATAAATTGTTCACAAGTTTTTCCACAAACATAAAATTGACATGTGATCGTCTCTCTTAAGCTTGACTGTCTCTTCCATCCTTCACAAACTCTTAAGAAAATAATAAGGTAGTTTCATGGGCTTCTTAGATGTAAAATGCACCAGGAGTCCGAGGCAATACTGATAAAATCGACTAAACCTACCCTCACAAGTAAAATACAATTGTATGACTTTAAGTAGTTGGCTAAGGTGATCTTGGAGGTATGTGGTTGGGAAGGGCGTGTCAAAGTTATTTCTAAATTGTGGTTTAAAAAATTCCTTGAAGAATGAGGCATTAATATCACCCCCTTTGAACCACATTTCTCCATCTAAAGGAATGCTTGTGGCATTAAAAATGATTTTCTCTGTAACGACCATCTCCCAATCTCCCAACCTAACCTTTCAATCCTTGAAACTCAAAGAAAAAATGTTGTTTAACTGTACATGATGACCCACTAATTGAATCTCGTCATAGAAATGTACACACCTAGCATTATCAAAAGCAACCCTAATCGCTGGATTAGATTTTACGATGGCCAATTTTTTAGGTTATATATGAACAATTTTCCCTAATATTTTATTTGTAGTAGGAGCCATTGGTCACTTTTGTACACAGGGAAGACTTATAGACTTTTTTAGAGACCATGTGGGATGTAGCAACAACAACGACATGCACGCCTTTGGATAGCAATAAACAGAAGTCTATATGACAAACACGCTGCACAGTGAGGACAGGGTACGTTGACAACTGCAAAGGTGACTGGTTAGTTTCATGACTCCACAAACTTCAACCCTAGACCAACTCAGTGCTCAACACTGGTTATCATTTACTTATAACCCCTGACTCATATTATTTTTAAAAGCAAAAAAAGTCTGTGTGGCAACAAAGTATGTGCAACAATTTTACATTAACAACTAATCACAACTTTTCCACATTTGAAACAGGTAGTAAAAGGGTTCTAAAATATGAGTGGCATGAGCCTACCTTTGAAAATCCAAAAACAAGCTATTTTCATGCTAGATGACTTTAGGAAAATGTTGCACAACAATTGCGTAGCACTCTGTGTGCAACACCCGAATGCGTAGCACCTTTGTGTAGCAATCAAATTCTACAAATTCAACCTTTGTGTACCTATGTCCTTTCGATTTCCTTTCCTAAATAGTTTGCAAATGAAAATTCATTCAATCAAATTACAATGGAAGTCAACAATGCAAGCAACTGTGTGAAGAAAAATGGCAGTCTCTCCACCATTTGAATTTGTTACTATTTTGTCCTATAGTGTGATGTCACAAGGCGCCTTCTTTGAAAATATGATGTTTTGTGTAATAAAATCATTAGAAGGCTTGTTTTAGCATAGGATTTGGAGTAGTGGGAGGATTATATGAGCAGTGCCATTTATAATATGCAATCATAGATTTTGTGGGGGTGGAAAGGGAGTTGTGATAATTATATGTTTATGAGTGAGGAATGATTAAATGCATAGGGGGATAGGGTAGGGGATTTAATACATGAATAATTGGAAATGGGAAAATGTAGGATGTAGGTTATAATTTTTGGGAAAAAATGAATAGACTAGGAGAAGGAAAGAAAAAGTGATGTTTTCAACAACTATCTTTCTTTGAGCAATGGAATTTTCAACTATCTTTGACTCATGTAAACCTCATGACAAACCCACTATTGACACATAACCCATGACTCGATTACTCAATATTTTAACAATGTGTCCCAATAACTCATGACAACTTCATGATTTCGACCTAACCTCTTGATGATCACACCCATGGCGGTATTTTGGATAGTGACATTCAAAGTTAAGACAATGAAAATGCCATTAAGTTTGAATTATTCAAACTAACCATTAAGTATTTCAAATAAGTTTTACAAATGTAAACCTATTGACCCTAACACAATGATCAAGTCGTCTGCTTTGCCATGCATATTTTGGTTTGAAAGACCATAAGGAAGTGCCACACAAATGAAGTTCCTGTGTCAGTGGTGTGATTAACCATCCAATGCAAAAATGTAGTCCAATATTACTGGGCTGGATATTTATGTAAGGAATTCCTGGACGACTACTGCAAGGTCTAGGAAAAAGGTACATATTTCTACTATGCCTCGTTAATATTGATCGTTTCTATGTTGGCATGGATGGAGCCGGAGGATACACAATTTCCTCCAATAGAAGAAGATGTATGTGAGGCCATGAGGTATGCTTCATTGTGGCATACCACTCAACCATAACGAGTGCAGGAGAACAAGATTTTTTTGTATTATATCAAATGGATCTACACATGTTAGTAAACTAGCATCTACACCTTTTGCCAAGTTTTCACAAACAGTACAACCTTGTGGTGACGTTCAAGGTGGATTTCCATAAATTTTACATATAGGCACGCGGAGAAACAAAGAAGGAATGACATGAATTTCCATATATGGTTAAAGAAGATGATCTTGTAGAAGTAATATAGGCATGGTCTGTAGAATGGATGACTCCACTGAAGGAAGCAGTATACAATGCAACAAAAGAAGAAGAGCTAGACACTTCACATCATGGCGAAGGAAGTGGAAAATACATGGAGAAGGAAGTAGAGGAAGAGGAAGAAGAACACTATGAAGAAGAGCTCCATGAAGAAGAACATGAGGAGCATCCTCAAGGAGTTAAGTATATGACTAAGGAGAAAGAAAGGCAAAAACAAAGAAATCTGTCGTGGAGAAGAGAAAGAATGAAGGCAAAGCTTCCATTAAGAGAAGAAAGAATCATAAGGTGGATAAATCAAAACAAATCACACCGATGGTTATAACTAAAGGTGACTGAACCAAATTGGAGACAATATTCAGGAGATAACAATGGAATATTGGAATAGGGTGGAAGATTGTTATGGCAAGCTTATCACAGGTGTGTAGTAAAGTATTGTAGAGCTGAAGATCTTGGCACAAGCACCCAGGCCAACAATGTAGATAGGCCAGGAACTTAACCCACAAAGGATTATAGAGACAACAATAGGGATGATGATCATGTAGATACCAGTCGGAGCTATGGAGTTCAACTTTGTCGAGGTAAAGCAGTAGATAAAATGTTTGCATCATGTCAACTTGAACATGGAAGCATTGCCCATTTTGATATTGCATGACTTACACCAGGGCATAACAAATTATCTAAACAAGTGATAAAAATGCACAACATAGTTGAACATTCATGTAGAGCAAGAGCGCGTTTCACTAAAGAAACAACTGGACTAGGCCATCAAGGAAAAAGAGAAGGTAGAGCTACATGAGCAGAGGTTGAAAGAAGTGGTCGAAACAACTTGTAGGGAAGTGGTGAACATGGATTCCCGCAACAAGGAATCCACGGAAGATAAGGTCGCGAAGCTTGGCCTTGCATTCGAGGAATCCAAGAAGAAAATTGCAGATGTGTAGATTGAGTATGGGGTAAAGATTAGCGAGTTGTAGTGAAAGTTTCATCTAACTACGTCACCAGAAGTACGTGAATAAAGGCAGATTAACTTAAATATGGGCAACATCTCTGTAACATTTAACAAACTATGGAAAATTTCTAGATGAGAGCATGAAAATTTGGACTTCTTTATAGGAAGATCCAAATTTTTAGAAACTACAGGAGGAGATGCATAAAAAGAAACATGAGTTGTAAGAAATTCAGGCAACTAATAAGACATTTTCAATCTCATAGAGGCTCACAAAAATTAGTAAGTCTAAGGAGTTGCAAAAGAAAATCAAAGAGATGAAGAAGGAGGATTATAGATTGATAGAAAGGACTCAGCCTTGCCAAGATGAGGCCCTTTAGCTATGATAGGCAGTTGATGAAAAGCTTCAGTAGATGTAACAGAGGGATAAAAAATTGAAAAAGAAGGTTGTGAAGCATGTCACCGAAGCACTATTAGAAGAAGTGCGCAGCAAGGAAAAGCAACTGGTAGAGATTTTGCAACAATCTAACAAGGTATACAACAACATTGCAGAAAAAAGTAACTGAGTGACTCGGGATGAGTCACATATGAGCGATGGGGACCTATTGGGGACAACCCAACTCAACTAGATTTTGGGCAACCGAATTTTGTGGAGCACATAGAAAAAAGGATGCTACAAAGTGCAAAGTGGACCACGCAGCAGAGCACAATGAATACTGTGCAGAAAACTCACCATGCAGTATAGGGGCTTTGCGGCAAAGCCCCTCACATTTTTAAAAGAATATAATGTTGTAAAAGTTGAAGGGTTTTGGACCATACTCCCTTGTATTTTGGAAACCATGGTATTGGGGCCATGGTAATGTATCGATGTAATCCCTTATGTAATAATATATATAGGGATGAATAATAAAGAAGAAAGAAATCGAATTGATCTAGAAATATGTTTATGGTGATATTTTTGTGATCTGTACTTGGGAGAAAGGGATGAGGCTTCACAACTGAGTGCATGGAGCCCTGGGTTTGCATCCTAGTGCTTAGACCGTCTGCAACTTAGTGCGTATATCGTCTACAACTTAGTGGATAGACTATTTGCAACTTAATGTGAAAGCAACCTATAGTTGTGTGCGCATGAAAAAATGTTTGTTGTACCAATTCTCTAGTATAAGAAACAATTCTCATGGACATAGCCCCACATTGGGATGAACTATGGTAAAATATGTGTCTCATGTGCTATTTTTCTTCTTATCTACACTTGATTTCAATACTGTGAAGTTTATAGATGTTTATGCTATGTTTAAGTGATGAATATAATTCTGTTAAATAATATATAAGTGTGAAGTAATTGATGTATGTGAAGTGGTTTATAAGTATTAAAGGAAAAGAAAATAAAAAAGTTCCACTTCGCAACATCCCTTAGGCTGCAGAAACTTGGTTCTGCAACCTTCCATAGTTACTTTGGGTGAACTGCGACTTACTTGTAGGTCATTGTTGAAAGTGGTAGTGCTTGAGGGTTTTGTTGGTGTGCTGTAAAATCCGAACCTGGGTCAACCCAACTTAAGTCAACAGTAAGTCATGAATGATGTGTAGAGATTCAAAACAAAAATTGAGGGTTCAATTTCTCATCAGGCCTTCCTTCTAGTGCTAGAAATGTTGATGGTGTTGGACACAGCAACCTTCAAGGGGATATCCTCGCTAAGAAGTCCCAACTAGACCTTAGGCTATTTGGAGTAGGAGTCCCAAAAGTGGATGGTGATGTAGTGCCTTGACCGATGTAGCGCGAAGATCCTGTAGATTGTTCTAGAAGATCCTGCAGATTGTTATACCCTCTCCCTGGCCTCTCGCAAGTCCTTTGCCATTCAATCATTCTCTGCTATCGAGAACTTGAAACTTGATCTCATGGATTTTGCATAATCTATAGAGGAATTGGCCATGGCAGCTAGATGTTTTATAACATTT
>APFE030289805.1:15572-35142 GCA_000404065.3 Pinus taeda | reverse complement strand
AGCTAGATTCTTCCTCCATTGTACAACCCCATTGCAGCTCGGGGGTCCGCGGGGAAGAAGAGTACCCAAGGAGTAGGCTGGGAGGTAAACCGGTTGGTCTTGTTTCGGATCAAGTGCGTCATCATACACTCGCAGAAGTGACCAGAAACCAGGGAATACCAGCGACAGCAGAGCAAGCGGAGTCTCGCCTTCCGGTGTACGGTACATGTGTATTTCGTTACTACTTGATCTTAGATTAAAAGGTTGTAAATGTTTTGATATGTTCCTGAAATGAACTTCAATAATGTGTGTGTTGAATGAAGTGATGTGTTTCTTTCTGGTCGTATTTGTTTTAAAAAAAAAAAAGAAAAAAAAAATTGTATATAGCATAATCGGGTCTTTACAGAGTCTTCTTACGAAAGATCTAGTTAGAGAAAGAACCATCATCATTCTTAGAGATAAGAACATCAAGCAAATGTGAGCTACCATTGCCTTCTTGTTCCATTGTAAACTTAATGAAGCTAGATTGATTGTTAAGATGCTGAAAATATAGATCTAATTGTTGGCATTATGATGCATGTGTTGCACTTGATGGAAACCCACTGTAGCAGAAAAACTCACTTGTATATAGTAACTAGATGAATCTACATGAGAGATATCAGATGTGTTGTGTTCACAGATGTGACAAAATGTAGGGCAGTTCAAAGGAATCATTTCAGAAGTAATATGGAAAAATCACATTATAACGGGTCTTTTCCAAAGTAATGGTACAAAAAAATAGGATGAAGGAACAAAGGACTACAAATCAGAATCAAGAAATTGAAGAAAGAGAGTGGTTTAAGAATTAAACATTGGTTCACCTTGTCCAAGTAGCGTATACACGCGGGCTCATAGAACAGAAGAAGCGTATAAGTATGCACACACTTTCACAGAAGGAAAAGCACGTATGGGATGGAAAATCAAGGTTTGGTCCGAGGTATTGGTCCGAGGTTTTGGTCCGAGGCTTTGGTCCGAGGTATTGACAAAGGATCTAAGTATATAAGAAGGAGAAGATCAAAAGGCTAAGTGCACAAGTAATGAATATCTTATGAAGTGTTAGATCAAAAGAAAATATGCATGTTATGGGTTTCTGATGCTTTTCTTGATCTAGACTAAGTATGCACCTGAGTGTTTGATGATGGATGAGATCTAATGATGGATCAGGATCATAATGACTTATCATTATGTGATATGATAATGGATTGGATAGATCTTAGTGCTAACAAATGTTTTGTGCTTTAAATTCTATGATATGGGTATATCTAAAGTCTAGAATAGCTGCGAAGTTATAAGTTTTTATTTGCAGATCTATACGCTAGTTCGCCTTGGTGAAGGTGCGTATACATGCTAGTTCGACACTTCCAAGTAGCATATGCAGAAGAAAAGCTTGTTGTTCAGGGATGACTAATCTATTTGTTCAGTGTTTTTGTTTTACTGATGTTTGTCAATGATGTCTTCATTAGATCTAAAAGTAAATTTGATTGTATAAGAAGATTGAGTTTGGTTGATTGATTGATTGACAAAGAAGGGTGATCCTTATTGCTATTTGTTTAGAACTCTATAATATGATAATATATCTTTAGATTGCCACTGATTGGTATATTTTGTGGTTTAGAGGTTTTATGATTCAAAATCTTTAGAGTTATACGCAGGTTGGGCTAAAGGAAGTAGCGTATACACGTAGGTTGCGCTAAAGGAAGTAGCGTATTCATGCAGGTTGTCTTCATTGAAGCAGCGTATACATTATAACACATGATTTTTGAGGTTACAATTGGTTTTGGTTGTTGATGCAGTGTTCTGGGTTCAAATCTATGCACTAGTTACAATGATCTATCTATTCCAGTTGATTGGTTTAAATTTGATTAAGTTTGAATGAATGGTTGATTCAGTTGTGTTAGAGGTTCAATGAGTGTTCTATTCAGTATGTAAGAGGTTCCAGTGATTGATTGATTGAGTTATGGTTGATTCAGAGATTTATGATTGGGCTTCAGTTATATCAGAGATTGATTATTATGTTTCAGTGGTTGATTGATGCAGATGTATTTGATGGATGTATTACAGTGGTGAATGATTTTGAGCTTCAATGTTACTGATGGTTCCAGTATAGAAATTTGATGAAACATATTGTGTTTTTGTGTACCAAGAGTATCTAGTATGAAAATTTATGAAACGTGGTTCCTGGAGGATACTAAGGGTTGGAGCCTTTAGTGAGAAAGTCGAAGCTTCCTGCCAATAGTGGTTGGTGATTAGATCAGGGGGTTGGGCCTCCCTTTCAGTAGTAGCTGGAGAACGAGTGAAGGTTGTAGCCATCTGTAGGTCAGTGCCTATGTACTAGTAAACATATAGGCTAGTACAAGAGCTAGGGGTTTGTAACTCCCTTCCAATAGAAACTGGAGAACGAGAGAAGTTTGTAGCCTTCTACAGGTGGGTTCATGCATATTGGTATGAGCCTACGCTAGTAAAATATTGTAAACAAATTATTCTTTGTATTAAAAAGAAGACAAAGACAACAACAGTAGGTGGTTTTTCTCTCGCATTGGGTTTGCCCCTTAAATCTTGGTGTTCATGTGTGTTTCTTATGTGTGATGGTTTATTCTATTATTACTGCACATGGTTACTATTTAATGTTTAATGAAGTATTGATGCACTGATTAAAGATCAACATATGATGAATTAACTGAATCATAAGTTCACTGGATATATGTTGGTTTCCTTAAGAACAGTTGCGTGCACACGTAAGTTCCCTTCACTGAAGTAGTGTATATAAATATTATTATGAAATTGATTTGTAAATATTGATTCACCCCCCCTCTCAGTATTATTACCAACAATTGGCATCAGAGCAAGTCCTTTGGCAGAAGCTTAATCGCTTGAAAGAGATCCATAGTAATAATGGGAAAGAAGCAAAAGAAGAAAGCACCTCAAAAGAAGAAGATATCTCAAAGGAACTGTGATAGTGGGAGAGATGATTGGTCATTGTGTGGAAGCAACTCTTCAGCTTCAGAATCACCTCAAAATGAATATGAACAAGCAAAAGAATTATCAGGTTCGAATTTGTTGTCCTCTGGTGATACATTTCTTTGTTCATTTGAAGATAATGAATGTGACAGTGAAACAACTGAATTTTCTCCTATGGGTGAAAGAGAAAGAAATCAAATAGAGAAAGAATTTAAAAGGCTCACAGAAATATTTAGAGATCAAAAATATCTAATTGACAAAAGGGAATGTGCCTACAAAGAAGAAGTTACCAGGTTAAAAGCTCAGTTGGTGGAAGGAAACAAAGTAAGGACACAATACAAGGAAAGGGAAGATCAATGTCAAAGGCTGCAGGATGAAGTGACATCATTGAGAAATGAAGCAAATGAAAAGGATACAACATCAAGAAACTTATAGAAAGATCTAGTTACTATAAAAGTCATGAAGCTGAGATGGTCTCTCTAAAAGAAGATCTTGAAAATTCAAATAAGCAGAATGAAGAACTACCACAAGCAGATGAAGAACAAGAAAATGAGATTCTCAAATTAAGGCAACAAGTGGAAGAAGGTAGAAATACTGAAGAAATCATGAATAAGCAATATGTGGAAAAGGAAGAGCAATATTAGGTTGAAGTAAATATCTTAAATGGTAAATTAGAATATAAGGATCAACTTTTATAATTTCAAGATAGTACTAAGATTTTGGATGATTTTATTAGTAATCAAAGGTCTCCTACCATCAAATATGGTCTTGGTTTTCATGAAACTATTAAAGGTGAATCTAGCTCACAAACTGAAGCAAATAACTCTAATGAAAAATCTGAAATTCTCAACAAGGAGATAAGAGGTCAACCCCTTCAACAACCAAGGAAATAAAGTCTTCAAAGAAAATCATTTCTGATGAAGTGATAATCGATTCTTTCCTCTGATGAATAATGTTTAATGTTCTATATGTCATAATTTTTGACATGTTGCAGCTAGATGTAGAAGCAGAATGATTCAAGCTAATAATTGTCATACAGAAAGATCATCAGCTTCCAAGTACTTTAAGGGATATTTTTTCTTGCAATATGTTTGTTCACAAAGTCATTGACTGCTATAGAGGGAATATGAAACATATAATATGTTATGCTTGTAACAAGTTTGGGCATATATCAAAATAATGTAGGAGAAAATTTCGGCCAACATACCAAGAGGATCAAACATCATCACGCTCGAAGGTATGGAAGAAGAAGGAAGTACAGTTAGAAATATGTGGCATAACTCAGTATACAGATAGAACAGACTCAGGAGGAACTAAAAGTATGAAATTTCAATTTTCGAATTCTCATACCCAATTATCATGAAGACAAGTTGTGTATATACGTGAGTTCGAAGATGCTCAATCATGTATATGTTGGTTTGATGAAGAAGCAATGGGACAGACTCAGAAAAGGGGTCTGATATGATTCATACAATTATTAATTATCTTTTCTGTATAGATGATTGATGACTACAGTCTATGTATGTTACTTACAAGTGATTTTGACGCTCATAAGTTTTTGATGGCTTGATGTATAACTAGTTGATGATGATACCTTGATGATCCTTACTGATATATGCAATGATCAGATCTAACAGTGAACATGTGCACATGTTCAGGGGGAGAATATGTTATGCTTCTAATAATGCATTGTTGGCATTATGTTTAGAAGTATTTAATGATTCTTATCAATTGTGAGGATGCTTATGTTGTTGAAGTGTTTAAATGATGCATGATGTTATGCTGCAGCCATAAGTTGCCTATGATGAAATATCAAACGATACTTATATTGCTTGAGCCACATAGTTATTATTCAGATCAGATTTATGGATGATTGTGGATGACTCTTTTTGATGATGCATATATGGTATGTTGCTTACATGATGATCTTCATAAGGACAAGGAGAAGAACAAAGCTTGAGTACAAAACTTCATTATTTGATAAGTGTCATTTCTTTTATGTTGTTGTCATCATGCCTTCAAAGATGCATAAACTTCATATGGTGCAGTTATGGATGAGGATTCCTATAGTTCTTGACTCTCACATGGTTTAGGATTGTTGTTGTTGATGGTATCAAGAAATCTTGACAAATGACTATGAGCTCATGGTTTTCTAGATACATATTGCTATCCCTTTGATGGATACACATTATGTTGGATACATGGATGATTACTTAAGTTGCATATTGATATATACTGTTGGTTGGCCAAGAGAATGGTGGTATTGCAGGTCTCATGAAGACATAGCTATCTGAAGATATGGATATTCGAAAACATGGCTTACTTAGTCATATAATGATGATGACTTCTTACCTAATGATGATAGGTTTGATACTCACATATGTTGATTATCGTGGTTGATGCTTATCAGATGTGGGATGTTTCCTAGTGATGATATATGGCTGATATATTGAGGGTTCTTGTGGAAAGATCATGCAGTTCTTGATGATGATGTTATGATCATAGATAATGACTATGGTGTTTTCACATACATATGATATGATGTGAATGATTTTGTGTTACTACTTGGAGATATGACATATGCTTAGTTGATTCATACAAGGTTATGATAAGGCTCTTTCTACTAAGGAAATGGAGCAAGTTGATCTTTGATGAGATCAAGAGGATGAGTTGATACCTATATGCCGCATAATTTTTTATAGGTTGATGATAATTACATTGTAATAACTTGGGAACTAATGATGGACATATACAGGTTGTTGGTCTGGATATTGCTAATAGATGCTTATGGTGCAGATCATTTATGGTGTATGATAGTTGCTGATGACTATCATGGTGTTGTTTAGACCTTTGGTCTCTGTGATAAATTTCATGTATATCATTCGATGTAAAGGTCATATAAAGACCCATGATGTAATAATATGTCTTTGCCTGTCATAGTATTTTAATGAGTCCTTTTTGGTCATATGATGTAATTTGTACCCCCACTATGAATGGGAAGGATGATGTAATAATTGTTATATTTCAGTCATGTATAAACAATTGGTATATCCCCACTTGGTTGGGTAGATGAGTCAAATTTGGTATATCCCCACTTGGTTGGGAGATTTATATATGTATGAGTCATTGGTGACAGGAAGGTCATACTCACATAGTTGAATTATAGAGACATATTATTATTTTGAAAAATATTTTTGCAGACTCTGCATGTTCTCAGGTGGAGCATAGACGGTTTGTTGCATCTCAGCATGTACAAAGGGGGAGTTTAATCATAAAATTTAGCTTATGAGTAGGGGGAGCATGATCAATGTTCATATTCAGCTGTTCAGATATGGAAGTCTTCATTTTGGTTAGCCCTTTGCCCTTGGTCTCAAAAGGAGATAATATCTCGGTCCTCCCTTTGCCCTTGATGTCAAAGGGGGAGAGTATCTTGGTGTTGCTCAATACATCTAACATGTTCTACAACTTGAAGTAATCAACACCAATATGGTTGCCATCAAGTCCAAGCGGGGAGATTGTTGGCATTATGATGCAGGTGTTGTACTTGATGGTAACCCACTTGTAGCAAAACAACTCACTTGTATATAGTAACTAGATGAATCTACAGGAGAGATATCATATGTGTTGTGTTTACAGATGTGACAAAATGCAAGGCAATTCAAAGGAATCATTTCAGAATTAATATGGAAAATCACATTATAACAAGTCTATTCAGAGGGAACAAAGTAATGGTACAAAAGAATAGGAAGAAGGAACAAAGGACTACAAATCAGAATCAAGAAATTAAAGAAAGAGAGTGGTTTAAGAAGTATACACTAGTTCACCTTGTCCAAGTAGTGTATACATGCGGGCTCACGGAACATAAGAAGCGTATACGAATGCACACACTATCACAAAAGGAAAATCATGTAAGGGATGGAAAATCAAGGTATTGGTCCGAGGTATTGGTCTGAGACTTTGGTCCGAGGTATTGACAAAGGATCTAAGTATATAAGAAGGAGAAGATCAAAAGGCTAAGGGAACAAGTAATGAATATCCTATGAAGTGTTAGATCAAAAGAAAATATGCATGTTATGGGTTTCTGATGCTTTGCTTGATCTAGACTAGGTATGCACCTAAGTATTTGAAGATGGAAGAGATCTAATGATGGATCAGGATCATAATGACTTATCATTATGTGATCTGATAATGGATTGGATAGATCTGAGTGCTAACAAATGTTTTGTGCTTTAAATGCTATGACATGGGTATATCTAAATTTTGGAATAGTTGCGAAGTTATAAGTTTTTATTTGCAGATCTATAAGCTAGTTCGCCTTGGTGAAGGCATGTATACTCATTGGTTCGGCACTTCCAAGTAACATATGAAAAAGAAAAGATTTTTGTTCAGGGATGACTAATCTATCTAATCATTGTTGTTGTTTTACTGTTGTTTGTCAATGATGTCTTCATTAGATTTGAAAGTAAAATTGATTGTGTAAGGATATTAAGTCTAGTTGATTGAGTAATTGAGAAATAAGGGTGATCCTTGTTGCTATCTATTTAGAACTTTGTAATATGACAGTAGATCTTCAGAATGTCACTGATTGGTACAGTTTGTGGTTCAGAGCTTTTATGATTTAGTATATTTAGAGGTATACACAGGTTGGGCTAAAGGAAGTAGTGTATACACGTATGTTGTCTTCATTAAAGGAGCTTATACATTCCGACACATAATTTTTGAGGTTACAATTGGTTCTGGTTGTTGATGTAGTGTTCTAGATTCAGATATGTGCATTGGTTACAGTGATATGTCTATTCCAGTTGATTGGTTTACATTTGATTAAGTATGAATGAATGGTTTATTCAGTTGTGTCATAGGTTCAGTGATTTTTTGATTTAGTATGTTAGAGGTTTCAGTGGTTGATTGATTCAGTTATAGTTGATACAGAGATTGATGATTGGGTTTTAGTTATATCAAAGATTGATGATTAAGTTACAGTGATTGATTGATGCAGATGTATTTGATGGATGTATTACAGTGGTGATTGATTTTGAGCTTCAATGTTATTGATGGGTTTCAATGTTATTGATGGGTCTAGTATGGAAATTTGATGAAATGTGGCCTAGATATTGTGTTGTTGTGTACCAGGAGTATCTAGTATGAAAATTTATGAAACGTGGTCCCTGGAGGATACTGAGGGTTGGAGCCTTTAGTGAGGAAGTCGAAGCTTCCTGCCAGTAGTGGTTGGTGATTAGATCAGGGGGTTGGAGCCCCCTTCCAGTAGCAGCTAGAAAATGAGTGAAGGTTTTAGCCTTATATAGGTTGGCGCCTGCGTACTAGTAAAGATATCGGCTAGTACAAGAGCTAGGCGTTGTAGCTCCCTTCCAGTAGAAGTTGGAGAACGAGAGAAGGTTATAAACTTCTGCAAGTGGGTGCCTGCATACTAGTATGAGTTTGCACCAGTACAATATTGTAAACAGATTATCCTTTCTATTAAAAAGAAGACAGAGACAACAAAAACAGGTGGTTTTTCTCCCGCATTGGGTTTCCACCTTAAATCTTGGTGTTCATGTGTGTTGCTTATGTGTGATAGTTTATTCTGTTATTACCGCACATGGTTACTGTTTAATGTTCAATGAAGTACTGATGCACTGATTAAAGATCAAATTATGATGAATTAACTGAATCATAAGTTCACTGGATATATGATGGTTTCCTTAAGAACAATTGCATGCACACACAAGTTCCCTTCATTGAAGTAGCATATAAATTTGATTATGAAATGGAAAATGTTATTGATTTGTAAATACTGATTCACCCCCCCCCCCCCCATCTCAATATTATTCCCAACACTAACTTCTCTCGCCCATGAGGCCAAATGATGAAGTTATCATCCATAAACCTCTTCCAAAGCTTCAGCTTGAATTGAGTTGAGGCTAATGCTTTCCATTCAAAGTACTCCATGAACATGTTAGCCACGTCCAGGGAGAGTGGAAAACCCATGGCAAACCCACAAATTTGTTCATAGAATTCACCTTCAAAGCTAAAATTTTTTGAGGTAAGGCAAATTTCAACCAACTTGGATGTATCCAGATCCGTAATGTCATTGATCACTTATATAGCCTCACTGATAGGGATATTAGTGTAAAGGGAGACCATGTCAAAACTAACAAGAATATCCTAGGATTAGGCTTATGAATATGTCTCTGAAATGAGCTTAGATCATTGAAAAAACTATTTCTGATCTTGATGAGAGCTATCTCTAGGTTGTGTGAAAGTTGATTTTGAATACCGACCTAATGAAATCTAGCTAGCTCTTAACCCTCTAGTTGTGATAGGGAAATTTGGGGGTTGACAAGTGAGAAAATACTTGGCTTGATATGAAAGATCCTTTGAAGAGGGCATATTGATGAAAAGGAGTGGTTCATTTCATCTTTCATATATTTGGTGTGATGCATCATTTGACCAACAAGATACTCAAAATAATATTATTTATGATAGCATCCATGCTCATATTTCACCAAAATTCAATATATCCCTTTCCATACCCAAACTTAGGATATTTACAAGATTATTAATCTTTTATAACCGAAAACAGTAGTTTTCCAATCTTGAAGATGCAAGATGTAAGTCTACTTTCTAGATTTCAAAAGATAATCTATTGAGGTACACTAAAAAATATGAATATTTCATAGTTATTCTCGTATGAAAAAGAACATTTGGGTCAAAAATAACCATTGGGATGAAAGGTTCACTGAATGTCCCTATAATTCCATAAATAATACCTATCTAAGTTTTATTTTTATGTCACTCACCTCCAAATTTTGAAATTGGGTCATCAACTAGTACGCTTTAGCGGTGATAGGCACACAAGCAAAATATCTCAAAATAAACCTCAACAATTCGAACCAACTTGTACATTTTCCCGAAAACATCATTGATATATATCAACATGTCTTTTAGGTGGAAATAGGTTTCATGGAGATGGAAACACATATGGCAATGGTTCCAATAGCTGATCATTGTTTTGCTCAACCATTATGACATGAAAGTTGAATATGTCAAGCTACACGGCAATAAAAGTATGGATCCTACTTAGAAGACATCATTGAACACAATGGATGTTGCTACATAATGTAGATACTTAGTCGAAGAGATATTAAAGTGAAATGTTGTAGCAGATGATAAGTTGAGTTTGCATCTAGGGGTTTCATCTTCTAAGATCATTGGAATAGAAGATCTCTTTACTCTTAGTTGTGCAGAGAAATGCCAACATCAAAGGGCATAAGATTATTTTGATAGACTAGGATTATTTTGTGGAAGTTATTCAACTTGCAGTGTATCATGTCATAACATTGTCCAGTGGAGAACAATCTTAGGGAAAGTGGGTAAGAAGGTACCCAATTAACTTGGAGAAAGAGAATAGTGTATTTGATTATGGAAGTAAAGTTTGTTTTGTTAAAAAATAATTTTTTGTCTGTACACATCATGAAAATATAAATAAAATACTTTAATTTCTATAGGATCTTCACTAGGGTCTATAACTCTTTAGGGATTTTAGGTACACAATGGTTCCCCATGGGGGTCTAGAATTCTTTAGGGTTTCTGAGCACACAATGGTTTCCCATGGGGGGAGGCGAAGGCCTCTCCTTTACTAATGTCATAGCAGGGCATGCAAATAATCAAGCTTCGTGCACACCCAATAATACCAATTCAAGTAATAATATATCTTCTTCATTTACATGTTGTTTTGGCAAGACAAACATTGGCTACTACAAATGGACCACTTCCAAACAAGGTAAAGAAATTGGGATCCTACCTTCCACAAACAATAAAAACTCCTATGTTTGAAATGATTACAGAAAAATACAGGAGAAAATTCAATATATGAAATATCATACACTAATATGAAAATTTGTGGGGTTTTGGCCCTCAGAAAGAATTTTCATTAGTTGGATCCGTAAAAACTAGTTGTTGAAAGGTGATGTATAGTTGAAGCTAGGCTCTAAGGTGATGTAGAGTTGAAGTTCGACTCTAAGGGAATAAAGAAGCATAATTTTTCAAGGAGGACCATATTTCCTAAACATGATTGGTCTTTATATTGGATGGATTGATTCAATCCCGATAAAGATGATTTTCCGGATTTAAGAAATCTGTGGTTTATATCTCTTGACTTAGTTACCGAGAATCCACAGTAAAAACCATTTTCCATCAACGTTTCAAATCCCAATCGGGATCCATCATCAGGACTTCTTGAATGTTGATAGTAGAAGAGCTTAAATGAGGGATTTAAATAGTTATGAGGAAAGTAGATTTAAGGATGAGATTAATGTCGGCTTGTTTGAATAATTTTTGATTAATTACTGATGAGTTAATTTATTAATTTAAAGTATTAAAAATTATTATTATAATCCTTAATCTTAATATCACTAAACCTTAATAATAATCTTAATAATTAATATTAATAATTAAGATAGTAACCATTATTATAAACATTTATTACCAATGTTAATTTTTATTAATCATAATGGACTTAATTAATAGTCTTAAAAAATAATAATAATACTATATACTTGTTTATGATGTAATATAATATTTTGATAAAAATACTTCATATAAGATTTAATATTTAAGAATCTATACATATATATATATATATTATATATTATATATATAATATAATATATATATATATAATATATATATTAAATTAGATATATATATTTCCAAAGGAAAAATCGTAATCTTTCATTATATGGTGAAAAATTACATGTAGTAAATGTTGTTCAGCATATGCTAATTCTTCTTGACTTTTAAAAGTCTATGGTCTTTCCTGTACATGTCTCTGTCATATCCAAAAAATCATCACGCATGATGATGCTGTATCAAAATGTCAAAAAACACCACTCAAGGTGTATGTATAGTAGGCAATATATATACTTGCATCTCGCAGGATGCTTCTCATAAGTCGCTAGATTTCTATTTAACAACTTATATACATTACAAAAAATAACAAAAATCAATGATCGTCCACCCGAGGGTAGACTTGATCTATGTAGGGCCTGTGGAAGTATTGATAATGAGCATTGCCCCTCTGTTCACTGATTATCCACTGTCCTGCTGGAAGGTGCGTGGCCTCCTTGGATAATCTGTCGGCACAGTGATTGTGTTCCCTGTAAATATGACGAACATGAATGGAGTTAAAAAGAACTTTGAGGTGCATCACTTCATCCAATATATTTAAGAGTGTGTGTGCGTGGCATCTAGTTTTCAGATTGACCCAATTAATGATAATGTTTGAATCTCCAAATATCTGTAACTCTCTGCAGTCATGGTTTAATGCAAAGTGCATAAGGTGTCTGATGGATATGAGTTTAGCAAAATTGTTTGTTCCCATGCCTAAGCCCATCTTCACTTTGTAATGATGATTCACTGTTATATTAAGAAAGAACCCCATGCCACATCCATGTAGTTGAGCGGCTCCATCAAAGAAGGCCCATGGTATAGATGATCAATTGGGTCCAGGTCGGCGGGTCTACGGATGCGAGGAGGGGTGATGGCCGGAAATTCATGGTATGCTGCGATAATTTTGGTGGTGAACGATTGCCAGCATATCGATCCATTCTCAAATATCATTTTATTTCTCGCCAGCCAGATAGCCCAGCTAATGATAAGGGGAAGGCACGCTTGATTTGTACCAGAGTGTGCCTGATACCAATTCTCCCATGCTGTAGAGATGGTTTCATTTTCCCACTTACTCACAATTCCGAGCTCCTCTGTTATGGTCTTCCATATCTGATTAGTGACTTCACATGCAAGGAAGAGATGTGTAGTTGATTCCAATTGTTGTTTACATAGGATACACCAGGTGGGGCCATGTACAGGTCTGTGCATGAGTGCTTCCCCACTGGGGATCTTGTTCCGGAGTAAACACCAAAAAAAGAGTTTAGTTCTGGGAGGGGATTTTAATTTCCAGATGATCGCCCACCAACTCTGCATTGTTTCCGGCTTTTTGTTCTCAATCAAAACTAGGTATCCTTCCTTTGGGGTATAAAAACCGTGATTTGCCTTATCCCACATAAGTTCGTCTGGTCCTTCTTTGATACGAATATGGGAATCACTTAATGCAATAGTGTAGTCCTTCCAAATTTGATGCCATTCCGGAGGCAGGTTTATTTGTACTGTTGTTTTCCATGCCTGCGAAAATATGGAAGTATTCTCCAGGTCCGCTATGTGGGCTATAACTTTAATATTTTGCTGCTCCAGAATATGATCGAGCTCGCGTGGAAGATAACACCTCCCGCCCCCTCCTATCCATGGATCCATACCAATGCGAGCCCTGGATTCGTCATTTATTCTCCAAGTTAAGTGGCTCCGGATGAGAGGCAGTGAAGACAATAACGCTTTCCATACAGTAGATATACCTGTTCTGTTCCATCCAGGTAATCAGATCCAATCCATGAGGTGTAATGGCCATATGTACTTGTGCTACGAGATTGTTTTCCAAAGATTTTGCTTTGTAAGCAAAGTCCATCCCAATTTTGCGGCCAGAGCATGTGAAAAATGTGTGAGATCCTTTAGGCCCCATCCTCCCCACTTTTTTGGTAGAGATATGTTATCCCAACTAATCCAAGCAAAAAATATTTTGTCCTGTTTCCCGTTCCAGAGATACCTACAACAAATTTGCCTGAGGCGAGCGAGGATGCCTCTGGGTATCCAGGCTAAGGCCATCCAGAAGACAGGTGTGGCTTCCAAAACTGATTTAATGAGAACTAATCTCCCTTCTCTTGAAAGGAAGCGATGGCTCCAGTGGGATATCCGATTTTCAAATTTTGTGATCAGCCAAGTTCAATCCGCAATCTTGTGTCCCGTTGGTTTGATCTAGTAACCTAGATATTTGAACCCCAGTTCCAATAGTCGAGGATTATATGGGAACCGCTGTAATGCTAGTTCGGATTCTTGAGCGGATGTAAAGACCTGGGAGATAGTTGATTTTGAATGATTGGTCATCATGCCTGTTACACAGCAATTTGTTACTGTCCTTGCTACCCCTCTCCCGCATCTTGGAGGACTCATTCCGGGACCTATGAGAAGTGACATGGCCTACAAACACTTGCATTACATTCCTCTGAACATAAGCTTTATTTGCCCTGAAGACATCTCCTGCTGAACAACCCTAAAAATATCTCTTTTTCTATTGGTGCGGTTCCACAGTTCAGCCCTCACGCCAAGGGGGCATATCCTCCAAAGAGGGCGTGCCAGTTGGCGCTCTGTCATAGAGTTGCACCCGCACCAACCATAATCAGAGTTGTTTTTTAACAAACAAACGATGGAAGTTTCGTCCTAACAAATTCCTGGATTGCTATCTATCTTGAGTTGGGTGGTTCGGCTACGGATTTCCATAGAGAGGAAGTGGTTTGCCACCTCTCATGGAAGCTTCCTTGATGATATGGCCAATCCATGATTATTGGCTATGATCCCAATTCCCCTTCCTCCATCTGTGAAAGCTTGCCCATTTTCCTTTGCAAGCTAGTTCCAGAGTTCCAAAGATTGAGAATTGTCAAGTTTCCAAGAACTTCATGCTGCAAGAGCCTTCTTAATTCCCATAAGGCCAAATCCAAGCAAGGAGATTATTGTCCAAGAACCAAAGAGAGAGGCTTGTTGGGAGATGTGCTGCTGACTACCCAGCCAAAGGAGAATCTAGCGTCAGAAATTTGGTTGTATTCTTCTTTGATTAAGTATTAATGAACGACTATTGGTTATGGTTCCACTCTTATTATTATTTGTGATGATGATGATGAGTTATATCCTTTCTGACTGATATATAGTTGCATATGCTGGATTTTATGCTTGTGTTTGTGTCATTTCTTGTATGTGCAGGTGTCCATTCACGGAGATCGTGAGGATTGTGATATGCCGGAGCAAAGGAACGAGAGCACCACCTCTTCTACAAACAATAGCGTTGGAATCTAAGTAGGCCTTCATCAATGGTCTGTTAATTTGCAATTAGGAACTTGCGCTATATCGTTTGATGATTGTTGCTAGACCCGGTCTGGGCTAGTAGGGATCGCCTCTATCTGTAGAGGGGATTTACCTCCTCAACAAAAGGTGGTATTGATAGCATTGTACATCCAACCTGTTGAGCGGCATTCCTCTATGACCTGGAGGAGATCCATGACCATGAAGTCATAGAACGCTGAATAGAACTCAATATGCCACCCATCCAGTCCCGAGATTTTATCCTTCTTGAACCATTTTAGTACCCCCTCCAATTCCTCCAGAGTAACTGGCGCGATTAGTTCATTTTATTCTTCTTCTCCTACATGCCGGGGAAAGAGACCAGCCACATGAATAATGTCTGCCAGGTTGACTTCTTGAGGTGCTCTGAATAAGTTCCGAAAATGAGATGTACCCAATCTGGAGAGCTTTTGGAAATTGTCTGCCAATTCACCGTTGGGAAGGGGCAGCTTCCAGATCGTATTGGTGACCTTCCTTCCTTTTGCGTAATTCTGGAATAATCTAGGATTGTCATCTCCTACCTTCAACCAAAGAGCCCTGCTCTTCAATCTCCATGCCTCCTCCCTTTCCTTGAGGATCTTGTCTTTTTGGATCTCTAGCTCTATCACTTTGTTTTTCCCTTCTGCTAAGGAGAATCCAAGATTCCTGTCATCTAGCAGGGTTTCCAGCTCTGATTCTATGTCCAGAATCTTCTGATCCTCTTTGACCTTCTTCTCTTTGGCCCAGGTCTTGGTTATTTGTTTAAGCTTCGAAAGATTGTGACAGAAACCTTCTGCAGTCATCCTATTATTTGATATAGGATGGGATACCCAGTAGTCTTTGATCAGTTTAATATATTCCTCATCTTGAAGCCAGATATGATTGAATTTAAAAGGAGCCCTTGGCTTGACTTCAGGTCCCAATATTTCCAAAAATATAGGGGAATGGTTGGATTTACCCCCTACCCCTACCCATCTGGACAGTCTCTGGAGAAGGGAGATCTTGATCAAGAATCTGTTAAGCCTCCTAGCCAAGGTAGCCTCTCCCATGCTCTGGTTCCTCCAAGTAGGCAGCGACTTGTTCATGGGAATATCAGCCAAATGGTGTAGTTCCAAGATGTCTCTGAAGAAATTGGACAAGGGGTCTATTTGAGCAAGCGAACCCCAGGATTCCCCATAACCTATTGAGAAGTTGAGATCACCCTCGATGATCAGCTGGTCAACAAATGTCAGGTTTGTGCCCAGAAAATGTTGCCATAAATCCTCCCTCCTCTGGCATGGACCGTATACATTAATGATCCTCGGGGTCTCCCCTAACTCTGTTGAGAAGAAATCCATGCCAATGAATCCCACACCCCCCAGGTAGCAGATACGTTAATTGTCTGAGGATTATAGCTAATGGCTAATCCTCCAGCCATACGAATCGCATCCAACGCCTAGTGATGCCATCCAGGTCGCAGGCCAGCGAGGGTGTGTTCAATGTCTTCAACGTTTCACAAGGTCTCTAGAAGCATAAGGATATCAATAGGATCGTTCTCAATCAACCTCTGCATGGCTAGTTTCTTTAAGGTACTAGCCAGACCTCTACAGTTAAAGGAGAGGCACTTCATGGAGGAACCCCTCCAGAGGCTTTCAGTGCTCTAAGGACCCCTTCCATAGTAGATTGTTTGCCAGATACTACCTTGACTCCAGCTTTCTATATAGCTTTGGAAAGATTAGATTTGCGACCCCGGGTTGATAGGGCAGGGGACTCAGGTAGACCACCCCCAGCCCAGATTGAGAGTCGGAACCCTAAGAGGGCCTCGACCGTAGATTGTAAGGGTGAGGCAGAATTTAGCGAGGCGAGGCCTTTACCCCAGATAGAATAGAGGAGGAATGGACCGATGGAGAGGATGGAGCATTGATGGGCGGGGGGAGGAGAAATGGAACATGTTGCTAGAGAAACCAATACAACCAAAGGAGCTACAACGGAATTCGATATTGAAGGAGATATCAAAGGGGAAGAAGAAGAAGTACCCGAAATCTGAGCAACCTCCGCAGCTGCAGTAGCCTGAGTCCGAGTCATAGGTGGTGAGGGCATCCTGATCGATTCTCCAGCCTTCTTCGATGTCCCTCCTGCACTTTGATCTTTTGGAGTCACTAGTCTAGATCGCGAAGCTGAGACATGGGGCTTGTGAAACCGTCACTGGAGCATTTCCTTTATGATTTGAGGGCGGGCCCGTGGAATCCGGTGATTTCGAAAGCAGAGGGCATTCTTTGAATACATGCCCTACTTTATGACACCTCTGACACCGAAACGGTACCCATTCATAGTCAAATATTTGAATCCTGGTGTAATGTCTCCACTTCAGAGTGATCTTTTCTTCCAAGCCTTCCCTTGTGTCCAAATGCACCAGAATTCTTGCCAATACCCGGTTCTTTGACTGTACAAAAGTCTTATCATATTCCAAATATGTTCCGAGAGCATTACCAATCCTGATAAACATCGCTTCAGACCAGAATTGTAGTGGTAGACCGGGTAAGCGTACCTAGATAGGTCCTACTCCAATTTGTTCCCTCTCTGGATCGAATAATGGAGACCAGCGCTTGAGGAGAACTGGGGCCATCTCTATGTGCCAATATTTGGCCAGGATCAGATCTGTGTATTCTGCTCTCGAAAAATGCAGGGAAAACCA
This sequence comes from Pinus taeda, assembly GCA_000404065.3. Taxonomy (NCBI): domain Eukaryota; kingdom Viridiplantae; phylum Streptophyta; class Pinopsida; order Pinales; family Pinaceae; genus Pinus; species Pinus taeda. The sequence goes on along the minus strand of APFE030289805.1, from coordinate 17,513 downwards.
ACCTCGTGCCAAGCTTTGAACCTCTGACAGCTCTTGTAATATGCCTCCCCATATCTCCTGTACCCAATTCGTGAGTCTGGTCGCCGAGTACGCCCTCCCTCTCACATGCCTAACAAGTACTCTGTTGGACCTATCCACCACTTCTCCCATAGGAATGTCTTTGCCAAAGGTGATGGTGAGATATTTTGAGGACTTCATCACACACTTTTTCTTCCTCTTTCCAGTTCTCGGTGCCGATGGATGCTCCGCTAGTGGATCAGGTCCCGAGTCCTTTAGGTGAGCCGCGACTTTAGGGTTAATTACAAGAGAGTCAAAACATCCCGAAGGGAGGAAGTTAGGGTTTGCCGGATCCGGGAGAGGCGCACTCTGGTGTTACCGGGAATAGTGTCCACTCGAATGCTGCTATTCCCACTAAGACTGGTAGCTATCTTAGAAACAAACAAGTAAAGTCTACTTTCATTTTCCTTTATGAAAATAGATAAGAGTGGAACAAAGGAGACCAACCTTAGTCTTGCGCTTGATTTCCTTGTTTGATTCCTCCCCTTCCTGATAGAGCTTTGCCGCTTCTTCTTCATCAGCCCAGCTTGAAAGAGCACCTGTGGAATCACAACAACATACTACTATCGAAGAACAAAGATCTATATTCATAAATAACGCAGGACCAGATGTGGGTTAACCATACAAATGCATATATAATGAAACATACAAGAATATGGAGGAAAACTTGAATAACTTTATTAAGATCAAAAGTAGCAAGAGGATTACAACCATATGTTCTGCCCAACATCATCCTCCAGCAAGAAAGCCCTTCTTCACCTCAAGTAAATCTTAGATCACCCAACATTATGAATATACACCAGAAAACCAACAACGCTTCTCTACAAGATACAAGATTCGAGCCTCCGGATCTCTGTGATGAGGGATCCATATATAAATGATTGTAGGGAGGTGAGTCATCTTCTGGGGTCTTGATTAGTGTCCTCTCTCTGATAGTTCCTAATTCCACTTGGAGAATGATGATCTCTTACTCATCCCTGGTCGAAAATAGAGAGGCAAGTGTCAAAGGGGAAGCTTCTGGAAGATTCCATGATCTTCCACCTCACAATTTGTCCCTGCCATTTGTCCATTCCCAACCATTGCACCCTACAGAGGGGCCATTCAGTATGCATTGCACTTTGTACACTGGGAAAGTGATATGCATCGCACCCTCTGCACTGGGTTTTCAGTATGGTCTAGTTTTGACCATTTCTGAGCAGTTTTTAGTGGAGAACTTTTGGGAGATGATGTAATCAACTGACCTTGTTCCTTTAGGAAGTGAAGCAACACTTTTGGGGACTTAGGAGCCCTCAGTTTATGGACATTTATGATTGGTGTTGAAGTGCCCAAAAATGTCTATAACACTAGGGAGGCATCGGGTTGAAGGAGGGGAGCGGATCGAAATCGGGGGAGGGATGCGTGATAGTGGAGAGTAGATTGAGCGTGCCAGGGGATAGAGGAGGGATGTCTAGACCCGGGGTCTCCAGGGAGAGTGAGCCGAAACACAACAGCGATGAGGAGGATCCAGGGTGAGCATCAGCCAGGGGGATTGACGGTTGAGGAAGTGCAGGATCAACAGAGCTAGGGTTATTACCGCGACCACAGAAAATAGACTGACCTTCATACGGATCCTGCGAATAGTCGATTGCTTCCTCTTCAAATTCCATGTCTTCCATTGACCTAAACTGCCTTCGAAACCGCCAGACAGGAGTTAGTTGCCCGAGAAAGGTGGGATGGCTATCGTCCGGCTGAGAATACAGGGAGACCGCGATCGCCTTAATTCATGATTAACTGTGTAATAACTGCGGATTAATTCAGGCCTGAGACATGGCAGTTGCTGGAAACCTCGCTCGCCACCTACCCGCCTGCAGCCATGTCATAGTCCAGAAGCCCCATAGTGAGATA
>APFE030289802.1:0-24508 GCA_000404065.3 Pinus taeda | reverse complement strand
ACACAAAAAAATACTCTCAAAACAAATACATGCTCTCTTATCTCCCTTGGCCCACGAGGGGCCAAGGCCCAACCCATACGGGCTTTGATACCAATAAATATTTTCTAAATGGATACTCATTACATTGATCAAATAATATGGCATATATACATGAAGTGTTGTCTCAAGATAGGGAAATTATCTTGGATACGCAATCAGTTGGTTGAGAGAAACACAACAAAACCTTTAAATCTTGCATTACATTGAACACATATAAATACATTAATTATTGGTTTAAGATAGAAATATTATCTTAACCATACAATCCAATTTGTTGAGAGAATATCTCAACCACACACCTAAATAGGACCTAAGATCTCTCATAGATCTAACAAACACGTAAAGGAAGCTAATCACTTCATCACAAGACAAGTAGAAATTATATTTTCCAAGTCACACGCTTAATGGCTATTTGTCTCAATTTCAATTAGCAAGATCTACATCTGGTCCAATATGGAAATTACACATTGTATCTTATTCATGCAAACATCATCAAATTATTGATGTCCATATAAAGGAATAATTATTTACCGGAATGGAATTTTGCGGAGAGAGAAATGGCGAAAAATGAAGCTAGGGTTTATCAGTGGGAGGAAAATTTCTTGGGAGTAGCCGCTAGGTCCCTTTCACAGGTAGGCTTGTAGGATAAGCCAATATCTCCAGGTCGACGACAAGCCCGACTACCTGGTAAAGAAATAGAAACGCATTGCCTGTTTGGGATCCGTATCCGAGAGGTTAGAGTTGCAGGTCTGCATTTGCTGGAGGGGTTGTCGCGGCCTCCCTGGTGCTCAACACTGCGGTCGTGGACAAAGCCTCTATGGTGGGCGACGACATCTTGGGGGTCTGCTTATCAATCCCTTGCAGCATACATCGTTGAGTTCTGGAACATTGCGGCGACCTTTGTTCGACTATCCAAACAAATCGTTGCTCAGGGGGATCTCTTCCGGTCTGCAGGGGCAAGCTTGGGCATCGGGGCTCGGGTTCTTTCCTCCCGGTCTCTCATGCTCCTTTGAAACGAACTCTCTCTTCGTGCTTCGCTAAGCCCTTTCTTTGTTATACCGGTCTTCATGCTATGCCCTGTTTTCACTCCATCGGACTTGGACCCAGATCTTGCATTTACTCGCCCCATTTGGTCCCATGTGTCCATTGATCAATCAAATCGGGCTCTCAATAGATAGATTGGTCAAGATCCTACAGGTCTGAACCCCCGGAAGGAAAATTTCCATGGAAGATCTGCTCTAGGAAGCACAAGAAGCCCTAGCACTGGGTCTAAAAATCGACACGACAGATCCACTCTCGGAAGCACAAAAAGCCCTGGTACTGGCTCTAGGAACTTCTTTGACTATTTTCAGATCCAAATTTCTCAGCCTACAGGCAGAACCATCCTGCAATGGGTCAGTTCTTCAGATCTAGTGCTGGATCTCAAATTTGATCTAGAACGGCGGATTGGGATCCCTTCAGGCCTTCAGAGACTTATCTTTCAAGGTAAACAACTTGAAGAACCTCTTCCCCTCTCTTCTTACAACATTAATAGGAACAACACTTTAGTGGTAACCCTTCGTCTGAGAGGAGGTGCAGCAGGACGATCATCTTTTGCTCGTCCCTTCTCATACAAAGATGCAGTACACTCAGAGAACCCCAAAATCTCGGAGGCCCTTAAACCTAAGCCCTTTTTGGTTGATAAGATCGAAGAAGTTCCCTCTGTTGAACTCAACCATGAAGAACTGGCAACCCAACTTCAAGAATTTGCAGAAAGAGCCATCTTTTGCAGATTTAACGGACTGTGGCCACGATCTCAGGATATCTATGCATGGATCCATGCAAAATGGACTCATCATTGTAAGATCAGTTTCTGTTCAAAAGGTTACTTCATTGTACTATTTGATAATAGCAAGCATTATGAAAAGGCCATAGAAGAAGGCCCTTGGTTCATGGGAAATGCGGGGCTCTTCTTGACTCCTTGGTTCCCAAATTTTGATCCAGCAACTGCAATCATTACCAGGACACCTGTATGGATCAGGCTTCCAAACTTACATGCCCACCTATGGCATACTTGTGTCTATAGAGCTATATGCAACACCTTGGGCAGTTTCATTATGAGAGATCTCTGGCAGGAAACCAAAGGTCTCTAATCATATGCCAGAATATGTGTGGAGTTAGATTTGAGCAAAGGATTTCCAGACCAAATCAATCTCAAGATAAATGACTTTTTCTGGTCCCAGACGCTGGATTACGAAAATACTGCATTCTGTTGCCACCATTTCCACCAATCAGGGCATTTTCAGAATGCCCGCCCATCTCGCTCGGCAAAAAAGAACAAGGATAACCTCTCCAAGCCCAAGTCCAAATTATGGGCTCCTTGCTATCCACCTCTAGTCGTGGACTCTGATTCCTCCAGCTCTGAAGATGAAGGCAGTGATGCGGAAATGGATCCAGCCCCTCATTCTGTAGTCCCTTCCACCGTTGGTCTGACGTTTTCCTCCAATACAGCCACCGCTCAGAAACGTGTCCATTTGACCTCCTCCTCTGATTCAGAAAAGGAGGGCTCCCCTGTGGAGAACCCCAATCTTCAAGTTGTTATTGCTCATTCACCACACAAGGGTTGGGTCGATGTCAAAAAAAGGAAAGGGAAAAAGCTTCGTGTTGAGGCTTCTACCCATACTTCGTAGAAGTCAGTCTTTTCTTGCTTCCAACGATATGTTGTAGCTTCTTTCTTGTTTCACTTCTTCTCCGGAACCGAGGTTGATAGTCCTATCATTACTGGTTGCCGGTTTTCTCGCCCTCTTGACTGTATCTCCTTGTACCATATTTTTTATTAATATATTTAGTCCAATTCAAAAAAAAAAAAAAAAACTATCTATCAGAATGCATGAGTACCAACGACTGCAACCTCCAGTTTACTAGGATGTTCAAGTTCATGTACATGGTTCAGTCAACCATTATTTGCATACTTTTACATGTACTTGTAAATCCCTTGCCATCATTGTCATCATGGGTTTTATCGGATTACCCATAATCATGCTCTGGGTTTTATTGGCTTACCCTAAACCACACCAAGGATTTTATTGGCTAACCCTAAACCATGCCTACAGGAATCCCTGTCCACTTCACTCCCGCATGTAGTTTATGATTTACCACAAACCTACACTACAAAGTGGGTTGTGGCTTACCACATACCTGCACTTCCAAAATGGTTTTAAGATTACCATGAACTTTATAGGGGTATACATGCCTCATCATGCTTACATTACACACTCCAATTCATGGAGTTACTAGGTACATACTTTCCAAAGACCACTACAAAACATCATACGTGCTTACTAATACATGTGTGATTCACATTCCAACATATTATTGAGTCTGCTTTATTATTTGACACACAATCCTTTACCTTGTTTGTCCATCTATTGTTGCTTCAACCAACTAATATCCACTACCACCACCACACTTTGGCAAAATTCTTCTAAAAACATATGCAAACTTAGTGTCTTCATCTTGAATATTTCTGACTCCAATTTGCAGATGTTAGAGTGGTCAATTCTAACAAATTGCATTTACATGTTAAGTTGATCACGCTCAACATGTTTCTGTTGTAGAACCCAAAGAATTCAAGAAGACAATTCATTTCATCAAAGCATATACTAATTTGCGACATAGTGGAAGTTTTGGTTCCATATTCACCCATGTGGAATGATTATTCCTTGTGTTTCTTTATCTCTCATCAAACAAAAAAAATTGCTAATGTTGTAGCTTGTCTTATGGGCTCTCATGTGGCACACTGTTTGATCTAATTCTCACCCTGTGAGTGACCTCAGTTGAAGATTTAATAAACAAAGATATTATAGACTCATGTGCTGTTGTGTGTTCTCTGAGATTGAAACAACGGATCGATCAGATTGCCAACACACAGACATTTTGAATGGAAAGACAATAGAGAAATACACTAAGCAATACTAGACACAAACAATTTTTAATAAGGAGTTCACCCTAGTCTCCAGGGCTACGTCTCTGGTCCAGCTTCAGTGTTGGCCTTGTTTTATTGTGTCTTTAAGCAGAGAATTACAAATGCAGGGACCCAATATGAGTTCTCCTGAAGCAGATTGTTCTTGGTAGGGTGGTTCTTGGATTCCCCAAGCCACTTGGAGTACACAGACTCTTATTCTTCCTACCTTCTCTACGACTGTCGATCAATAGTGGAAATAGCCAACTGTGATGCTCAATCCAGATAGATTCCTCTACGGGACGGCTTGATTCTTCAAGCTCTTTGGTGCTTGATGCTGCCTATGGTTAGTTCGGCCCTCTGTCTCCTCTTCTTGGTTTTACTGCTCTCTGTGCTCAGTCCTCCTCTCAGGGTTCACTGTTCAATGTCTCTCTTGGTCACTTGGACTCTTCGATCTGAATCTCTCTTCTGATCTCTCGTTCACTATCTCTGCTCATGGCTTTAGTCATTCGACCTCCGTGTCTGTTCGTTTCCTCTCCTTCCTACGTCAATTTGCCTGTCGCTTGTGTGCTTGGAATTCCCTATTTCAGCATCAGCATAATGCTCAGGAAGTAGCCACGTGTCTCCATCAGAACTACACCAGCTCGCTTGTCGACTCATTTCTTTCTCCACCATGGCGGTCAACGGATTCCAAATCCTCTTAAATCGCAGCTTAATCCCCTGCCAGTTTCGCTCTGTCTATCAGGCGCAATCTCAGCCGTTCGATCTGGGCTCCTCCAGATCCAACGTCATTCGCACGTCGAGCGCGGTTGACTTGCTCAACCGATAACACACGATCGCAACATTTTTTCTCTCTCCTCCTCTGCCATGCGTCGATCGCTGATTGTGATCACTCTGCTTTCTCCAAAACTGCTTACCGTTCAAGGGCGTCCCGATCAAACCGTCGGTTTCTAGGCTGTGGGTCCCACCGTTGTACATTGGCACTTTTTACCTTTTTCCGCCCACGGGCTCCCAATGTGACCAAGTGCTTAAGCTCTACCATTTCAGCCCTGTTTGCCGAGCGCATCAAAAACCAGATCCGGGGCTCCCAGGGGCTATTTTGACCTCTTGTGTAGTCTCCATGGGCCTCGGTCAGTGCGCTTTGACCGAGGTCCCCGTCGTTCCATGCCGGCTGCCACGGCCATTGGTTCAGGGTGTTTTCGACTGTGGTTTGGATTCTTCAAGGATTTGTTTGACCTATTTTAGTCATAGTTCTGTGACAGTCTTTTATGGATCCGATTCAGATCACCGCCTCCCAACTGAAAAGTTTTTGGACCACCAAAAGTTGTTTTTCTTTAAGCATCAACTACGTGAGGAAACTATTGTCTCACTTGTCCAATCTAAATCCACTTTGCACTGCTCAGCTTCGAACCTTTAAGCCCAATCTTGAGGTATTCCACCTGTCCACTGCACATCATCCTCACCAACCTGTCCAACACTGTGTCTTCCTATAACTCATTAAGGTATTCAGGTAGTAGGTCATCAACAAAAGGTAATTGAATATGCTCTTCAGGGTCCTCAACCATTGAAGGTTCAAACAACCTCAAACAGTTTGCATTTACGACTGAGTAGATGTGCATGTAAGCTGGTAGATCAAGGCGAAAAGCATTCTCACCAATCTTCTCAAGTATCCTGAAAGGTCCATACCTGATAGGTTTTAGCTTTTTACCTTCACCTTGCATTCTATCCTTGTTGATATACAGCCGGACTTGGTCTCCAACTTGGAAACTATGCTTCATCTGATGCTTATCATGCCTAGCCTTGTACTTGGCCTGGCTCTTTTCCAGCGGTTCCCATACTGCCTAATGGATCTCCTGGATCTGTTTAATGACCCTAGTTGCCTTGTCCACATCATTGTGTCCATCAACCATGGTATCTTTACCAAAGACAAAATCCAAGGGAGACCTTGGTATGAAACCAAAGGAGATCTCGAAAGGAGATCTCTGTGTAGAAGAGTGCTTGGCTCTATTGTAAGCATGTTGCACATAACACAGATGCTCATCCCAAAGCTTAGGATGTTTGTTGCAATATCCTCTCAGTAACTAAATCACTGTCCTATTAACTACTTCTGTCTAGCCATCTATTTGTGGATTAAAAGTTGCGCTTTTCTTTAATTTGGTGTCCATTAGTTCCCACAGACATGACCAAAACTTCCCCACAAATCGGGTGTCTCGATAAGATATAATAGAAGTGGGTAGTCCAAAATGAACCCATACATGTTCAAAGAACAATTTTGCAGTTTGTTCAGTTGTAATCTGTTTACTACAAGGTATTAAAATACACATTTTACTGAACCTATCCACAACAACATATAGATAGTCGCGACCTTTCCTAGATTTAGGCAGTCCCCCAACAAAATCCATGGAAATGCTTTCCCAAGGGAGAGAAGGAACTAGAAAGGGAGTGTACAAGCCTAGTTTCCTATTGTTGGGCATGATTTTAGCACACATAGCACACCCCTTTACATATCTAGAAATTGTCTCACTCATTCTTGGCCAATAGCAGAAAATTTGCAGCTGTGCAACTGTTTTACTTACCCCAAAATGACCTGATATCAGAGAATTGTGTGCTTCCCTAATTATCTTTATTCTTTCAGTTTGTGGAATGTAGAGTTTCCCACAATGATATAAGAGTCAGTCCTTCACATGATAGTCCAATTCTTCCACTCTTTTGCCTTGACTCAAGGTTGCATATACGTCTTTGAAGTCCATATCTTGAGCATATTGTTCTATGTAGCTTTCATGAAGCACAGAATTATGCTTAAGTATGGTAGATGCATTTATAATGGGTCTAGATAACATATCTGCAACCTTGTTATGTATGCCCTTCTTATATCTAATGACTAAATGGAACTGTTGTAGAAACCCATCCATTTGTAATGTCTTGATTGTTGCATCTTAGTTTGGGAGTGTAGATATTGAAGTGGTTGATGATCAGTGTGTATTACTGTCTCTTTTCCCATTAAGTAATGTTTCCACTTTTTCACACTCTAAACTAAGGCATACAATTATTTATCATAGGTAGGATAGTTAACCACTGCAGGACTAAAAGTCTCAGAATGATAACATATGGATTTACCATGCTGTGTCAACACTGCTCCCATGGCATAGTCACTGGCATCAGTTTGGATCTCAAATGGTCTTTGTAGATATGGCAGTGCTAGTACAGAGGTTGTACTAATTTTTTCTTTCAAGGTGTCGAAGGCTTTCTGCTGTTTGCCTCCCCATTGAAACACATTGTTCAATCCTGTCAAAGCATGTAAGGGAGCTGCAATTGAGGAAAAATTTGAAATGATCTTTCTCCAATATTGTGCTACTCCTAAGAAGCTTCTCATTTTTGTAGCAGACTTGGGCTTAGGCCAGTTTATGATGACTGCCACTTTAGAGGGATCTATTTTCAATTCACCTCCCCCTACTATATGACCCAAATAATTTAGAGATGTTTTGCCAAATTCACATTTAGAGAGTTTAACATAAAGTTTTTCTCTTTTCAAAACATTTAATGTCTGCTTAACATGCTTTAAATGTTCTTCCCACGTTTTACTGAAAATCAGAATGTCATCCAGATACACAATAACAAAATCATCAAGAAAAGGTTTGAGTAAATCACTCATTAATCTCATGAAAGTAGTAGGGGCATTGGTCAAGCCAAAATGCATAACCAACCATTCATACAATCCCTGCTTTGTTTTGAAAGCAGTCTTCCATGCATCTTGCTCTGCAACTCTGACCTGATGGTATCCACTATGCATATCCAGCTGGTGAAATAACAACTCCTTCATGATTCTAAAAATATCTATGCGATGAAGGGGATAACGTTTTTTTATTGTTATTTATTTTTGTGTCGGTAATCAATGCACATTCTCCACGAGCCATCTTTCTTTCTCACCAAAACGATTGGTGACCCACATGGTGATGTGTTAGGCCTGATGAACCCTTTCTCGAGCAACTCCTGCACCTGCTTCTGGATTTCAGCATTCTCTAAAGTGGATAACCTATACATCCCAATGTTAGGAAAAGGAACATCTTGCTGCAAAATAATGTCATGTACTATTCCCTTTTTGGGTGGCACCTTTAGGTTCTTGAAATAAGACATCATACTCTGAAACAATCTTTTCTATATCAGTTTGTTGATCAGCATTACAACCTTCAACTATTTTGGTCTTATCAGGTGTCTTTTCCTTTACAACCATCAGTAAGAACTGTTTGCATGAATTTATCATTCTTTTCATCTATCCTGAGTTTATGAGAGTGTAATTATTCTTGAGCTTGTGAGCTCTTACAAAGTATTTGATTCCGTCTTTGACAAGTAGATACTTATTCTCAGATCTATAGAAAATAGCTTTTCTATCATACAAGTAAGGACTTCCTAAAACGATTCCACATATATCCAAAGGAATTACATCTAACTCAGCCTCATCTACAAATGTGACCCAAAAGAAAACTTGAGTTTGCACTGTCTAGTCACTTGTAGTTGTGCTTTGTCATTCAACCATCCTAATGGGTATGGTTTCTTATGAGGTGTATTTGTTAATCCCAATTTCTTTACAATTGCTTCAGAAATTAGATTTACTTGTGAGCCACTATCAAACAAAGTATCAATCTTTTGATTCTTGTAAACAACTCGAATATGGAAAAGCTCATGCCTTTTTCTCTCATGTTCTTCATCAATAATAGATTGAGCAGGTTTACTAGTAGATTTCAGAATCCTTACCTTTTATACCTGTGACTGCAATGATTGTTTCATCTCCCGTGTCTGACCCCAAATCTTTCTGAATAGCTGCAACATTTTTCTTCTTCTTGCCCTCAAACTTCATAGGCCCCAGCTCTGGATGTAGAATCCAACAGTGCTCATCATCATGCCCCTCCTTTTTACAGTGAGTGCATGAAGCTTTGCCTCTTTGTGCAATGTTAGCCTTCCTTGCTTTCCACTTCTATTTTCTTTTCTCCTTGCTCTTGCTTACAGTGGGTTGGGATGGTCCCCCAACTTCCGGATTTCCATTCTTTCCTCTAGCTTCTAGATGAGTAGCTTGTACAGATACCTCATCTATACTAGTGGGATTAAACATGAGGATGGTATGCCTCATGTAGCTGTGTAGACCACCAATGTACTTCAAAAGAGTTTCTGTTCAGTCTAATGAGATGCCCAACATCAATGCTCTCTTTCTGAATTCTTGACATACCCTTGCACACTTTTCCCTTTCAACTGCCGAAGAGTTTGCCAACTCATCATGGCTTGTTGCATGTAGGCCAATGGATAGAACTGCTTTCTGATGGCAGAGACAAAGTCACTCTAGACAGAGATGGTCTTACCATGCTTCTTCAAATCAGCTTGGGTTCTGCCTTCCCACAAAACCAAGGAAGTGCCTCTTAGGCGTAGGCTTGCCAGCTGAATCTTACTCCTGACTGAGTCTTTGTTTTGTACCCTACAATACACATCAATTTGTCTAATCCAATTGTCCAAATTTTCAGCATTTAGCTCTCCATCATATATAGGCAAATCAAATTTGACATCCAATTTAATTAAGGATGCCTTCTTGTTATGCACAAGGCTACTAGGAGGTGTAGGAAAGCTTTCTTCTTTTCCCTTTTTTTTAGAGTGGTCAAGAGAATGAGATTCATATTCTTCTTTATCTTGTTTAGGGCCCGATGAATCTTCATCCTTATGCTTTCTAAAGTGCCTATACATTTCTTCTACCATAGACTTCATAGCTAGGAAACTTTCTACGAATTGGGGGTCTGGCCCTGTAGAACCTTCTTTGGACATTGTCTTCCGAGAATAGACTCTCCCAATTTCAAGATTAGTTTCCGCCAACTCTCCTTCTCCTAATTTGAGCTTTGATCTAGTGATCATTCACAGCTAAACCAACACAAGCTTGTCTAACCTTACATCCTAGTGCTCTAATACCACTTGATCTGATTCTCACCCTGTGAGTGACCTCAGTTGAAGATTTAATAAACAAAGGTATTACAGACTCATTTGCTGGTGTGTATTCTATGTGATTGAAACAATGGATCGATCAGATAGCCAACACACATACATTTTGAATGGAAAGACAACAGAGAGATACAGTAAGCAATACTAGACACAAACAATTTTTAATAAGGAGTTCACCCTAGTCTCCAGGGCTACATCTCCGGTCCAGCTTCAGTGGTGGCCTTGTTTTATTGTGTCTTTAAGCAGAGAATTACAAATGTAGGGACTCAATATGAGTTCTACTGAAGCAGATTTGCTTGGCAGGGTGGTTCTTGGATTCCCCAAGCCACTTGGAGTACACAGACTCTTATTCTTTCTACCTGCTCTGTGACTTTCGGTCTATAGTGGAAAGAGCCAATTGTGATGCTCAATCCGGACAGATTCCTCTATGGGAAGGCTTGATTCTTCAAGCTTTTTGGTGCTCGATGGTGCCCGTGGTCAGCTCGGCCCTCTGTCTCCTCTGCTTGGTTTTACTGCTCTCTGTGCTCAGTCCTCCTCTTAAGGTTCACTGTTCACTATCTCTCTTGGTCGCTTGGACTCGGATCTGAATCTCTCTTCTGATCTCTTGTTCACTGTCTCTGCTCATGGCTTTATCCATTCGACCTCTGTGTCTATTTTTTTCCTCTCCTTCCTGCGAGGATTCACCTATCGCCTATGTGCTTTGAATTACCTGTTTCGGCGTCAACATCATGCTCAGGAAGTAGCCACGTGTCTCCATCAGAACTGTGCTAGCCCGCTTGTCATTTCGTTGCTTTCTCCACCGTGGCAGTCAACAGATTCCAAATCCTCTTAAATCGCGGCTTAATCCCCTTTCAATTCCGCTCTGTCTATCGGGTGCAATCTCAGCTATCTGATCTGGGCTCCTCTAGATCCAACGTCATTCGCACGTCAAGCGCGGTTGACTTTCTCGACCGATAATGCACGATCACGGCGGTTTTTCTCTCTCCTTCGCTGCCACGCGTTGATTGCTGATTGTGATTGCTCCGCTTTCTCCAAAACCGCTTACCGTTTAAGGGTGTCCTGATCAAACCGCCGGTTTCTAGGCAGTGGGTCCCACCATCATACGTTGGCGCTTTTTACCTTTTTCTGCCCGTGGTCCCTTGGCTCCCAACGTGACCAAGCGCTTAAGCTCTACCATTTCGGCCCTGTTTGCCTAGCACATTGAAAACCAGCTCCTTTTCCCGATCCGGGGCTCCCAGGGGCTATTTTGACCTCCTACGCAGTCTCCATGGGCCTTGGTCAGCGCACTTTCACCGAGGTCCTCGTCGTTCCACGCCAGCTGCCATGGCCACTGGTTCAGGGTGTTTTCGACTGTGGTTTGGATTCTTCAAGGATTTCTTCGACCTGTTTTAGTCACGGTTCTATGACAGTCATCTATGGATCCGATTCGGATCATTGTTGCTCTCAATGCAACTCCTTAATAGGTCCACAAGTTTCTCCTCAATGCAGCTCCTTGACTTTAATCCTTTCTCAATCATCTCTTCAATGCTTCCACCCTCCATCTCGATCATCACCAATTTCTCAGCGAGACAGGAAACTCGTCCATTTTTTGGACATTGCTCCTTTTGCTTATGGCCTTCATGGAACATCACATTTGATCCAAAGCTATTGTTGTCTTTGCAACACTGCCTTTTTAGTCTCATTGATTTCAATGAATTGTTGAACAGATACAAGGAGATCTACATGAAATAGATCACACCACTGCTCAGATATATTACACACAATTCGTCTCTTAGGTGGACTCTCTAGCCTTCATCAATGCCACACGCAGGTCGACTCTACACACAGATTGGAAACCAACAAATTTGACGCAACTAACAACACCCATTCCATTGGAAACACACATATATCGACGACTATTCAACGAGAATTTTCATTATGGGACTTTTGAGGTCTAAAATGGGTCTCCTAAGGAAATTATAAAATAATAGTGGAAATAATAAAATAAGATTAGATTACATGATCAAATTTTATAGGGGAAAGAAACTATATTTTCAACCTATTTTCAACTTATCTCCCTATGGGTTTACTCAAATTTCAAATGGAAACACTCGTTGGATGCATAATTTTATTCCTATGGATTCAAGATTCAAGCATCCTATGGATTGAAAGTTGTTTGTGATGAAGATCTATAGATCTACGTCAACCAATGGACGAGAGTTATGTCAGGTGACATCTGTTGTGATTGATATAGTTAATTCTCGGGACCAATATCAGTTCATTGGATGGTCTAGATAGACCTGGCCTCACATAAAAAGCCTCGTAACAAAATTGCAATGCATCATACATGACTGTAAGCCTATTGGAATTCAATATGGGAAACACTGTGGCGAGTTATGAAGCTTGCAGATCACTGTAGAGTGTAGCTAAAGCATGAAAATATCTTCATGGCGTTTTTGAGGGAAGTTGACTTTAGTTTCATCTCGAAGATTGTGGATGAGACTCATCTAGAAATCTATGATCATGTGATTTGAAGCACTCATATTGCTTCATCGGTAGTCACATGATGCTTGCAGAAATTTCAAGCTCTTTCACTGCCTTTGTCAACATGCAACTTGCTATGGTCAATGAACTATTGATGGCTAGACAACGATGGGAATCATTTGCAGCAAAACATCAGAGGATGAGGATGCAGGTGGATAATTGTAGTTAAATTGTAAAACAGACGCTAAGGGATCTTCGCCATGTTTGATGATCATGTCAGAAATTGATAATAGCATCGTAAATCGCCATCGTTGCTTTGGTTCGATGCATTATGGGAAGTAAGATATAGGCACAATTCCCCTTGGTTTTCTTAAACATTGTACGGAGAGTTTAGATTTGGAGAATTGCAGAGGTGTATTGGAAATCATGTAGGGATTGTTTATAATGGAAACCTAGGGTATGTGTTAGATTAGGTGTGATGTAGTAGTTGAATTATTAATATTGTAATTTGTTTGTAATACTGATGATGATGAACTTGCAAAATTAGATAAAAAGGCCATGTTGTAATGACTAGCTCTAGATACATTCTGTATCTAGACGACTCTGCTATATAACTAGCAAATATAGTGGTTGGCACCCATGTATCTCAGTAGATGGGAGCTCGTCCATAGAATGACTAGTAGTTCTGTTTTTATTGAAGCAACTACTATAAGAAATTGAGTGGTGTAAACTCAATATGGATGGTTGTCCAGATAGTTATGCAAGTGGGGATTTAGGGAAGGATCCCTCATTTGTTGAGGACGTGGGAGTGGTCTTCTCTTGAGGTTATGCGACAGATTGGAATGTTTTTCAGTAATTGACTTTGGCAGATCTGTGATTTGGGAGTTCGAGAGTGGAACTTGGGAATATAGCTTGCCAATTACACCTTTATGAGGGTTGTGAGACAACTTGATGGAGTTCGCTCTATACGATTTCGAAGATGTTTAAAGAAAGCTAATCACCCCATCACAAGACAAGTAAGAATTATATTTTCCAAGTTATATATATATATATATATATATAGCCCAAAAAAAATTCCAAATTCACAATTATAATGCATTAGATTATAATTATGCTAATCACATTGAATTCTACTAGCAGAACTTTATGATGGAAGTGTGGCAGTCAAGTCTGAATCGAGGGTAGGCTGCAGAACTCGATAAGGAATAATCGACCACATGCATCTAGAGGAAGGGAAATTTTCCATCAGCATAGGGAATTATGTGTAGGTGATGGCAGTGGAATAATTTTTTAACCATTTCAACAATTATAGTCGCTATGCAATTTACATTTGGGCTGACAAGTCTTGGCACGAATAATCATGTGGATTTTTTTGCCATAACAATGCATAGGTCCCACTGAGTAGACGTTGTCCTATGCATCATTTTTTTTTTCTAAATATCATTTTCTTTTCCATTTTTGTGACACGCTGCAAGATTGGAGTTGTCAATTGCCACGTTGATTATGTTTTCTCTTTTGTGCTCACCATTTTGTTTTCACTGGCCTTCACAATGATGTGTGGCATCCATTACCAGGTAGAGTCCAAAATGTATCATGGCATGTCTTTAAACCATGGCATATTTTATTTTGTACTAATATTTTGTAATAGATATACAACACTGAATTCAAATAATGAGAAGGGTCACACCTGTAAGGATTGCATTGCTTCTCAAATTTCCAAGAAATGTCTTTATGGCATTGAAATTTTTTCCACTAGGTTTAATGGCTTGAATGTTGACTAAAAGCAAAAGTACTGGAAAATTTGTCTGAAAACATTATTTTTGCTGAAAAACAAATGCAACCATCAACCATGAGTATTTGTAAAAATAGTTTAAATAAAACATAAAAAGATTATGAATAAGCAAATTTTGCAAGCAAATGTATGCTTCCTAACATCAACTATGCTACATTCTTCACATATAATACCATATTCTCATAGATTCAATTATGAAACCCCACTCACAATTGTCATCAATAATATTTTGCATTGGCTATCTTCATTTTCATTCAAAGAGTATGATAATCTGTAGTGTAAATGTGTGGCAAAGGCGAAGAATGCATCCACTGGCAATTGACATAATCTATGAGGGAGAGTCCCACAAATTTAGGAGTTAAAATATAACTTTTCATGGATTGAAATATAACGTTGTTAGTCTTTCAGCTTAATTTTCTGTGCCTCATTAGAAATTGAATTATCTTTTTAACATTCATGACTTGCACTACAGATATATGATTGAAAGTAGCATTAAAGAAGAAACCTTAACACAGAAAATCGCTAACATGAAGTCAACGTAATGGAAACCAAGGTATTACAAAAAAAAACTGTGAATAACTGTGGAATAACTCTCTAACTCTTCAAACTTTCAAATGCTAAAATATTAAGGGCTTTCACGGATTTCTTCATAAAGACGTCTTTTCAGGTTTTCATGCACGCAGTTTGCAGCTTTTTGAAAATCACTGAGTATAGTTTTGAATATGATATTTAGTAATGGGAGACTACAATTTTGTAAGTAGTGATACATGTCATGGCTAAATTTTTAAGTCACAATGTTGACATAAACCTATGAAGCTATCAAGCGAATTTGAAATATGTGACATTGTAATTTAATGTAAAGCTATAGCTAATATAGCTAATAAAAACTTTGTTAGTAAAGTGGTGGGAGTTTTCTCTATATGTGTATTTCTATATGTGTGTTTATATGTGCGTGATTAGTCTTTGTTTTTCTTAAGACTATAGCTTTTGCTTTATGGTCAAAATTCTTTGACCATGTATTAATTCGTGGAATTTTGGTTAGACCATGTATTCTCATGAACATGGTTAGACTGATACCTTAACCAAAAGTACTTGACTCTTCCCCACTTGTCCTTCCTCTTATTTATGCCTCAATCTCCGGTTAGTGGACCTACACTCCGGTGGTGTGTACGGTAGTTTGAGATGGAAGTTTATATGGTTCATAATTTATTTCACGAATTGTCGGCCCAGAAATTTGGGTGTCCCATATGGAGTGGCGATCTCCGTATAAATATATCAAAATGGTTCTTCTCTTCTTCCTCACCATGTGACACTATTTCTTTTGTTTTATGGGAAGCGACCAACACAAATAGGCGCAGTCGACACAATCCGGTTACATTACATGACATTCTGTGCTTTCGGCGAGACTTCTCTGTAACGTTGGCAGATGTCGCTTGATAGAAGGTGGCGGCTAAGAAAGGCGGGCAGTTACCACTTGGAAAAAGATGATGATGTCAACAGATACAGGTACTATAGAATTCAATGAAGGATGGGATATTATTCAGAATGGCATCCTAAAGTTGATAAATATTCTCAAAACAGATTTAAAAGGCGAGTTTCCTGTAACGGAGTACATTAACATTTATACAACTGTGTACAAAATGTGCACCCAAAGGCCTCCTTATCTGTACTCACAACAACTCTATGACAAGTACAGGATTTCATTGGAAGAATACGTTGCTGTCACAGTATTGCCAGCTTTAGGGGAAGTGCATGATCTGTTCCTGTTGA
This sequence comes from Pinus taeda, assembly GCA_000404065.3. NCBI lineage: Eukaryota > Viridiplantae > Streptophyta > Pinopsida > Pinales > Pinaceae > Pinus > Pinus taeda. The sequence goes on along the minus strand of APFE030289802.1, from coordinate 8,528 downwards.
AAGAAGTTGAGAAATGTTGGGGAAATTATCACAAGGTGGTGGTTAGACTCATCTCAAATATGTTCTCTTATTTGGATCTTTACTTCGTGGGGCAAAACTCCCTGGTTTCGCTAGTAAAAGTTGGAGTGATGTGTTTCCGTGACGTGGTGTATCACGGTATCAAGATTAATGTGAAGAATGTGGTGATTGACTTGATTAATCGAGAGCGCGAGGGAGAACAAATTGATCGCGCTTTGTTGAGAAACATTGTGAATTTTTTTGTGGAAATGGGAGTGGATCGCATGGATTTGTACCAAAAAGACTTTGAAGCTCCCATGTTGGAAGCTACTGGAGCTTACTACTCTAGGAAGGGTTCATTATGGATATTAGAGGAGGATTCGTGTCCTGACTATATGATAAAGGCCGAAGAATGTTTGAGACGTGAGAAAGAAAGAGTTGCTCACTATTTGCATTCCAGCAGCGAGCAGAAGTTATTAGAGAAAGTAGAAAGTGAAACCCTCTCCCGCTATTATATTCAACTTTTGGAAAATGAATATTCGGGGTGTCATGTTTTGCTTACAAACGACAAGAAAGACGATCTTTCGAGAATGTACAGGCTGTTCTGTAGAATACCTCAAAGCTTGGAACCTTTTGCAAATATTTTTAAACAGCATGTAATCAGCGAAGGAATAAAATTATTTAAATGGGTGGAAGATGTTGTCAAGAATAATATAGATGACATTCCAGCACATGAGTTTGTGGAGAAGATTATTGAAGTGCATGATAAGTGTAGTGGTTACGTTGTGGATGCATTTCAAAGAAGCAGTATTTTTTATAAAGCCTTGAGGGACGCATTTGAAGTAATATGTGATAAAAAAGTCGAAGAAAGCACATGTGCAGAGTTTCTAGCTACATTTTGTGACAACGTGCTTAAAAAGAGCGATTTAAGTGATGATCATATTGAGGGTATTCTTGAAAAGGCTGTGAATCTCCTGCAGTATGTTAGTGATAGAGATTTGTTTTGTGAATTTTACAGGAAAAAACTAGCTTCCAGATTAGTACACCATAAAAGCGCAAATGAGAGCCATGAACGAGCCATGTTGTCAAAGATAAAGCATCAATGTGGTCTCCAGCTAACGTCAAAGATGCAGGGCATGGTTAATGATTTTACACTGGCAAGGGAGACTCAACTTGACTTCAACACATATCTTCATGATTATTCAAATGTGCATCCTGGAATAGAGTTGACTGTTACAGTATTAAATAATGGGTTCTGGCCAACCTACAAGTTATTCAACCTCAATCCACCAGCGGAAATTCTTAAATGTATTAGGGCGTATGAAGGCTTTTATTCTACAAAATATCAACATCGTAAACTTACATGGATGTATTGTTTGGGAAATTGTAAAATTATAGGAAACTTTGATACTAAGCCAATAGAAATTGCAGTATCAACCAACCAGGCAGTCATGCTTTTATTGTTCAATGATTTTGAAAGATTGAGCTGTGAAGAAATCAGTTCACAATTAAATTTGGGAGAGGAGGATGTTATTAGACTGCTTCATTCATTTGTATGTGGAAAGTACAAGATTATTTTGAAGGAGCCGTTGACTCAAACAATAACAAAAACTGATAGTTTTGAATTCAATGCTAGCTTCACCTGCAAATCTGCCAGGATTAAGATTTCACTTCCACAAATGGATGAGAAGAAGAGAGTCAGCGAGGTTGTAGATGCCGATAGATGCCATGCCATCGATGCTGCAATAGTTCGGACAATGAAGGCTAGAAAAGTCATGAGCAGTCAGGAATTATTCGTTGAATGCGTTGAGCAACTGCAAGCCACGTTCAAACCAAAAGATAACTTAATGCAGAAGCAGATTGAAGATCTGATTTCAAGGGAATTCATAGAACGAGACAAAGAAAATTCTAATATCATTCGATATGTAGCATAAAACAAATTTCTCAATATACATGGTATCATTTTCGGATATTGTTTTAGGCCTACATTTTCAATCATTCATTTGCGTTTGCAGGATACGAAACTTTTCAATTAACTTTGATCATATTGTTCTGTAGAATTTGATTTTATCTAAATTATTATTCCTGCCGTTGTAGAATTAGATTTTATGTAGCCGCGATCTAACGAGTTTGGTATATGCACTGACTATTATTTTCTAGATTATTTTATATCTAATTTTTTATGGTGTTATTGGTTGCCTAGGCTCTCATCTTCTTGAGTCATCATTATAAGCTTAAGTTAAATAATGGATTCTCCCGTCTCTTTTGCCAAAAATTGAACCAATTTTATTTGAAACAAATCGTTTGACTTTACCTTGATAAGTGGAATTGGTTGAAAGGCCATAGTTTTTAATTATTTACTGCTAGACATGTCTCTTGTGCCAAAATTTGAACCAATTTTATTTGAAACACACTGTTTTACTTTACCTCGATATGTGGACTTGGTTAAAAAGCTATGGTTTTTAATTATTTATGGCAGGACATATAGAATTAGATTTTATGTAAATTAGATTGTTTTGTAGAATTAGATTTTATGTAAATTATTATTCATGCGGTTGCACAAGCCACATGACCTTGCTTGTTACATTTTCAGCACTCCCTTTTATCTGTTCTTGTAGTTTCTCCCTATGAATTAGAAGACTTTTTGGCTTCTTACTATGGAATCTGATTTGAAGACTTTTTTCTTCCAACCATGTTCTTATGATCTGAATTTATCACCTCAGTCATAAGTGCCATGTACCTTGTGTATCTTTGTGGCTTCTTACTTTGGCTAATTGTGGTATTGGGAGGTCCAACTCTCTCGTGATCATCTGTAAACAATTTGTCTACTCACTTGGCTCGAACTCTCCCTATATTGGGAGTCTCTGATTGAGTGGCTGCCTCCACTTACCTTAGTCTCTTCTCCTCATCATCCTACTTACTAACCCACTTGCGAACTAACCAAGGCTCAAACTATGATATTGGTTGAGGGTCCTTCTTGGAAGCTCTAACATGTTCTTCTTCTAAGAACTCCCTCATAGCCTTGCTTTCCTCAACCCTATGGTCTTTACTCTTCGCACTTCCTTCCTTGATGCTCAAGGCTATAAATTATTTTTCCTCCACAACAAGGAAAATACATTCTAGTGAGGGTTTTGAGGAATCCCATATGACAATAGCCCAAGAATATATTTATAGCGGAGGTCACTAGTGGAGTTGGGTGGGTCGTTGCTGGGAGGTTCAACCCTAAGCTTACTTCTCATAATTCACAAGTTATGTAGGATTCACAAGTTACTTAGGATTCATCGAAGCCCCTAAGGCTAGGCAAAATATGGAGGCATCTAGTATGCTGGAAGAGAACACGATTATTTATCTAGGAGATGACAAGTTATCCGAGCCGAACCTGAGCCAAATGAGTAGGCTTCATCAATATGTTAAGGCATTAGGAGCGTGTTCTCCCTATTCCACGGAAGAGATCGGGCCGGAAAGGTTCGATGTGCTAAAGTGGCTCGGATACAACCTCCAACTTACGTGCACCCTTCGGGATGAACAAATCCTCTTATTAGGCCAGGTTAAAGGTGAAATCCTTGGATTCATACGACTCGAAAAGGTGCTAAATGTTTGCTTCGTTCCTCCCTTCCTAAACAACTGGCAGGGGGTTGATAATTCGAGGGAGGTGACAATTGTTGACAGAATCGGTGACTCCGCATACTTAGACCGGGCAGAGGAGGAGAGCTCGTGCAGGACCAACTTGATCCGCCTCTTGGATGGACAACTTGGGCTTTATGAATGGGGAGCGAGAGGAGAACACACGTTCTGAAAACTTGGGCTTTATGAATTGGGAGCGAGAGGAGAACACACGTTCTGAAATGAGATCAACACACCTGTCATATTGGTGCTGACTCTAGCCAAAATACTTGCCACCCTACTGTCAGAAGAGTTCTACTCCCGACTACATGTGGTGGAGTGGAACCTTCCCTCCTTTTTTCGATGTTATGCCTGTGGGTAGAATGGCCACCACACTACTAGACGCCGCAGAAAGTTGCGAGTTGAGATCTGGGCCTATTGACATTGACACTGAGTTCCCCACTTTCCAATTCATTACCATTGGGAAGGCTATCCTTCCCACAATGGTAATGAATTGGAAGGGTAGCCTTCCCACAGATGTAGAGGGCAACCTTGAACTGCATTACCAAAGGGGATGATTGTAAAATTCATTTTTACCATTTTGGTGTCATAGTCACATAAAACACCAGCTTTCCCTTTTTACGAAAGCCTCGATGCGTAAACAATAGGGTGTACTATGGAAAGGTTTTTAATTTAAAAAACATTGGTGTGTTACTCATATAATAAGCATTAGTGTGATTAATATAACAGTACATCTCGGTGCTTAATAGACAACGTTGCACTGTTCGAGGGTTATTTTTTTAAATAAAAAGTAAAAATGCGCTAAGTAACTCTAGAGCACTAGTGCATATGCTACTCAATAGCACCATAATAGTGTTAAATAAAAAAAATGTGAGTAGTAAGATTATTTTTCAGAATTTTGGTGTTATACTCCTATGAAGCCCCAAAGTCAATACCCCCTTTTTTCCCCCTTTAGGGTAACGAGAAAGAGAGAGAGAAAGAGAGAGAGAGAGAGAGAGAGAGAGAGAGAGAGAGAGAGAGAGAAAAGAGATACCCCCCACCCCTCAAAGAGGGAGAAGGGACCTAGGCATCTCCCAGGAGCGAGTTTAATTTTTCTGGTTTGATTTATTTATGGAGTCTCGGATGAGGTCGGGACCGCTAGTGGCTGGGTTGATGAGCTTTCCCCTAGTGGCCCACTTGAAAAGTGGATCCATCTTTAGTGCCTAGTCGCTTCCATCTTCCCTAACCGGCCATCTTAAATTTAAGATCGACAATCCACTTTGTGGATTGGGATCCACGCACTGGCCTCTCTGACCTACTGGCCTCTGGTATGGGCTGGTGGTAATCATGGATTGAGGCAAGCCAGTTCTATGTCCCTAACATCTTAGTCAAAACGAGCGGGTCTAATTTTAGGTTGGGACAACTCATACTCTAGGCATTGAGCTGGGTTAATGAGCAGGCCCCTCAGATCCATGATCATGTGGTTATCTCAAAATCAAGAGCAAGTCCGCTTCCATCAGCCCTAACCTTCCTAAAATGGGCTTTAGCGACATTCCAAAGCTTCTTAATTAGGTCATTCAATAGATTTCTCATCTGGCCTCTCGATTGAAGACGATTTAGTAGTCATTTTTGGTTGGAGACACCCCATTCAAAGGCTAGGTTCCAGTCCTGTCCCCAAACGACCACTTCATAGCATGGGACCTAACACGACCTGGCAAGACAGACCCTAGAGTCCCTAATCCCTCCAGCCACTACTATTACCGCAGCCAGAAAGCCACCAACCTTACCTACCACCCGTTAGCCTTATTCGGTGATCCAATGCATAGACAAGATTCACAGATGTATAGCCATCGGAATCAGATTGACCAGAAAAGTCAGAGTCATAGGTAGAGGCTAAAGTGGTGGAGGGAACCTAAATACCAACAGAAAAAGCTACGACACCTATAGTAACAAGGTAAGCATCACCGACAAAGATAGATGTTGTAGATCCGGTTACGGGTGTATATTTAGCAATTTTTTCTGATCGAGAAGCAAAGGCATGGGTTCCAGTGCCAAGTGTAGTTTCAGTTGCAAGGCACAGGCTTAATGAACCATATGAAATAAGTCACGGTAAACAACGGGCATCAACTAATGAAACAAAAGCATATCCATACCCAGTTATAACTCAGTTGACCCCATGCCTGTTTTTAATTAATCCATTGGAGAGTCAAGAAATAGTAGCCCCATCACTAGAGGAATAAGTAAGGATGATAGTAGTAGGAAAGGAAGTTAACCTAATAGAGGCAAGAGATACAAAACTCGTATGATAGCTAGCATCTCGCCCCTTTGACGCATTGGCCTCAAGTACTACGGGTTGGTGGAAGTCATCGAGCAAGGCAAGCCAATTCCGAGTTCCTAACTTCTTAGTCAGAACAAGTTGGTTTGATTTTAGGTTGGGACCACTCATACTGTAGGCATTGAGCTGGGTTGATGAGTAGGCCCCTCTAAGCCACGATCATGTGGTACTAAAAGTAGAGTGCAAGTCAGCTTCCATCAGCCCTAACCTTCTTGAAATGGGCTTTAGAAACATTCCAGAGCCTCTTAATTAGATCAATCGATAGATTTCTCATCTAGCCTCTCGATCGATGACGAGTGAGTAGCCATTTTTGGTTGGAGACACCCCATTTGTGGGTTGGGTTCCAATCCTATCCCTAGAGGCCACATCATAGCATGTGAACCTACTATCCCAACCTATCACCCAACTTTCCCAAAAGAGCAGAATAAGTAGTACACAATGTTAGGAGTTCTTTTTTCTAGTTATATTGTCAATTAACTACACCTAGCTAGGATTTGAAATACCTTTGAATAGGTTTCCTCCTAGAGCTTGTTGATTCCCTACAAGTAAAGCTACAAGTATAGCTAGGAGTTCTTCCTCACTCAAGAGAAGGTGCTTCACTTCAAAGCGTTGAGCTACACAAGTAGTGCTTTTAGTTGGGACATAGGTTCCTCCTTCCCTTAGTTGGGAAATAGGCACATTTCCTTCTTTCCCTTAGTTGGGAAATAGGTTCTTTGTTGGCTTATGGATAGGAGCATAGTAGGTGCATTATTATAGGTTTTTTGTGGGATTGTCGATAAGCAACAAGATGCATAGAATAGCCTATGAGGGCTCTCTTTGACCCTTGTTGATCACTGACACCTAATGCGCCTATCAATCAGGTATGTAAGATAGTAGGTCTAAGGGAGAGTCATTTCATCGGTAGTTGTATCAGTAGCAGTAGCACAATAGAGTTGTTTCACTTTGATAGCTAAATGTAGTAGTAGGTGTTTCTCTTTAATAGCTATAAGGAATAGGTGTAGGTGTATCTATCTCTTTGATAGCTGATATGGCTATTGTATCAATTTCATAGTAGGTGTATCACTTTCATAGCTACTTCGTTCCTAGCTATAATAGTGAATAGCATTGGTTCTTGGATTTCTTCACTTTATATAGTAGTTGTTGTCTTGCATGAATGAAACGAGTAGGTGTAACTACAAGGAAGTAGTTGTTCTTCTCAGTAGTGTTTTGTATTCTCACTGCTGAGCAAGACCTAGCAAGGAGTTGTTCTGACTAAACAGTCATTGTTCCGCATATGTTTCCTTATGAGTTATTTCTTCCTGAAAGTAGATACCTCTCCTATCGGTAGGTAGTAACTACTAGTATCTGTTCTGACTTGCATAGGAGCTACAAAAGAAACAACTATAAGAAGAAAGTGAGAAAAAGGAGAAAGTATCTTCAAAGCTAACCATCTATTTTTTTATCAGGAGCTACAAGCTACAAAGAAGAAAGAACCTCTTAAAAGGTAGCCAACCCTCTTATTAAGAGTAGCATCTAAGTAGCTACGAAAGAGCTAACGAGGAGCTAGCAAAGAGCTAACTATCTATCCTATCTCAGGAATAGCATCTCATCTCACTCAATAGGGACAAGAAGAGCGAACAAAGGGATTTTGTAGGCAGGCTTCTAACTTGCATAATTGTAGGTAGTAGCAGTAGTTTTTCTCACTTCAATAGGGTAGTAGAGCTACAAAGATAGAGCTACATAGAGCTAACCAAAAGGAAGAGGTAACACAGTGCACAGTAGGCAAAGCAGTGCATGCAATTCAGTAGGTAGTATATAATAGCAGTAGCTTTTCTCATGAATAGAACGAGTTGGACGCTTTCTAACAATATAGAGCTGACTAAAGAATAGGACCTAAGGATAAAGCTAACCCCATCTAAGGAGTAGGCATCACAAGAGTAACGAAAGCACTGCACTTAAATAAATGCAGTAGCAATATCGCACTTAATTCGATGCAGTAGTAGTGGTAGGGCATGCATTGTGTTTCTTTGTTTATTTCCCAGCAGTAGTAGGCAACAGTAGCACCTCCAAGAGTACACCTGAGGATAGAGCTAACTAAGCATAAAGTAGCATCTAAGAGCCTATGGGGGCTTGTGGAGCGAGGAAAACTTTGTTAGTGGAGTGATCCAGGTGGATATTGGTGGCCACCTGCCAAGTCCATCTGGACCCCCATCATTGTCTCTTTCAGCATTTTCAGTTTCCTTAATTATAGCACAACTTACTATTTTTAGCAGTTTTTCGGGTCCTCTTCCGGAGCCGTTTTGAGGCCCTCAACAACGTTTTTTTGGGAATCCAAGGGCAACATGGGTCCATGCAATGGACCGATGTTGCCCGTTCCAACAATGGTAGTTCTCGGATAGATATTTCTAACGAGCTATCATACGCGTCAAACGGAGATCGTATGCCAAAGTTACGACCCCGGAAAATTGATGTACCAATTTACCCAAAACAGGGCCCACAATTTGGCGTTTCATCTTCTGGGGTTAGGTTTTGGGATGTGAAGGGTTTTCCATTGTTTCTCAACAATAAATAGGCCTTCGAGCCTCATTGTAACACAGTTTGGAATAGTTCAGAG